>JACEIK010001553.1:93647-122823 GCA_018107945.1 Datura stramonium | reverse complement strand
TTTATATGCCCAATAGAAAATTTAAAAGAAATTAATGAATGCTAAGCTTGATCACCCTTTCAAGTCTTCTACCTTGCATGCATGAATGAATGAGGCCTAAAATGAACTTAACTCTTTTAAAAATCACTATTCATAACTCAAAACATCATAGTTTAGGCCCTAGGAACTTAGAAATTACGGAAACACCCTTACTAAATTCACAGAAATCAACTATCAGGTGGTCCCAACGAGGGACCTATCGACTTGTCATCAAGGGTCACGACTCGTGGAGCCGGTTGTGAGGTACACTACCTGAGCTTCAACAAAAGCCTTCCCTGCTTTGACCATAACTCACCCCAAGAATCGTGGGGATTGACCACGACTCGTGGGGTGATTTTGTTGAGTGCACTACCTCCCATCTTCTCTTTTCTTTCCTTACCCACCCCACAACTAATCTAACGACTAGTGGGGTATGACCATGAGTCGCTTTCATGCCCATGGGGATATTTTTATTCAAACTTCCAAAACTTCCTCACTGGCCTCCCCACGAGTCACCTCACGACTCATGGGCTGCACTAATGAGTCCTCTCATGACTCGTTCTGTGCCTGATGCCAATTTTTACACTTTCCTCCATTTTAACTCTTGGGTCTAATCTTTGGGTTTCTGGGGTAAATATTTGTCCTGTGTCTCGATCCGGGCCTATGTTTGGGTCATGAAACATTGGGTGCCTCAGCATCCCTTTTCCTATCCACATTGATCATACCGATGGATAAGATAGGAGACTCGTTAGTGAAGAGTGGCACTCCTGCATTGAGGCATAGCTAGGTGATAAGCATTGTATATGGCATCAACGTTCCCTGCTGCCTTGCCTTTATTATCATTTGGTTGGCCATGATCTCACCGATGTTAAAGGTCATCCCTGTCATGATACAAGATATCAGTATAGCAGCCTCCAAATTCATCCTTTGATTATTCTTTTATGCCATAATCCAGCCACACAAAAACTCCAACCGCAGTTTTTCTTTAAACTTGAGGTCATGCCTTAAAATCTCCCCCCCCCCATAGAGGCCCATAGTGACTGACCACTGGCAATAATAGGTGATATCCAGTTGAACTGATCTTCTTTGTTGGCCACTCTTTTGGTGTACTCAGTTCCTGGATCAATCTCATCAGGCCAAAATAATGCGTTAATGCAATCTAGGGTGATATCAACCTCCGCACCCCTGATCCAGACTAAAGACAGGTAAGAAAATTCATCAATTTTCCCCTTATGTTTCATGGCCTCCTATCGTGCCTGGTATGAAGCATAAAACTCAGGCACCAGGTTGGTATAGTACTCTGGAAGAGGCTCAGCAAAAACATGCCATTGATGGTTTTTGAACTAGGCAATAATGTTAGAGGAGTCATTTCTCATCCTCGCCAGATCAAATCTCTTCTCTATTGTGATTGATCTTCCCTCACAAGTGGCATAGTGTGCCTTCATGTCGGGCACACAAAATATGATTGCTTCCTTGGTGTTAGTGGGGGATGTCTTTGATTTGCCCTTCCCTTTGCTCTTTCTTTTTGGAGTGGAAGGTGCCTTGCTCTTGTCAGACTGCATGGACAAAGTCATAATTCTGCAAAGCCATGTTAGTGTCACAATAAACAACATTTCTTTTTGTATTTTTTTATAATAGAAAAGAAAAATCAACAACTATCCTAAGCTAAGGAAATAAATTATAAAGATTGAATGACCAACAATTTGGAGGATCAAAATCAAGTACTGGTGGTACCGACGACAGACCGGCAAGACATAGGTGGGGACTCGTGAATTGTCACTGAACTGTTAGTGCTTTACAAAAGAATGGGTGAAACATCATTAATCCAGTGTAACACCAGTGTTTTGCCTGTCTTGATCCGCGAAGAGCAGGTGAAACACAATCAGGGTAGCGTCCTGAAGCCTTGCATCCCGACCTACATTTCAACCGGCATTTCGCCAGGCCTGATTGGTGGTTCTTTGGTGAATGCCATTCAGTGAATTTCACCCCTAAACTCAGTTAAACATAACTTCTCACATTCATGACTCACTCACTCATGTCACATTATGATTTTATTCGCTCAAGCAATAGAACAAAAATAAAAAGGATGATTTTTCCTTTAGAACGACATCACCCGATCTATCATCAGGCAAATCGTCCTTTTTAGCATGTGGGGTTACTTAGAATTCACCCCCAACTATTATATCCAACATAAACTTCACTTCATACTTCAACAAAAATGAAGATTCACAGCAATAATATGCAAATAATATTCAAAATCCCCAACACACCCATATAATGGGAATTATTTCACCACAAAAAAGCACAAAAATGGGTAATGGGTAACATGAGCATTGAAAATATCAGATGCAACATGATTCACATTCTCAATTAATCAACAAGATTTAAGTAATGTAAGATCTCATGAACACATACCAAAACGAGAATTTGAGAAGATGTGCAGAATTAAATCTTTGAGCTTGCCCAACAATGGTGATTCAAAGAGTGAAAGTTTATATTTCTAAGAGAGAGTTTGAGTGAGTAGAAGTGAGAATAAGAGAATGACAATGGAGTTTATATAGGTTGATGAGAGGGAATTTGATTAGGTAGTGGAAAGGTGGATATTAATGGTGGGTTTAGTGGAGGGATGTTGGGAAGGTGAAAAGGGTGTGGTTAGGTGAAAAGGTGGAGAGAGGAGTTTTTGGGAAGGTAAAAAAGTGTGTTTGACTGGTTTGGGTAATTTTTAAAGTGTTACGGGTCAAGTAAGTCAACGGGTCGGTAAAGATTCAAAACTACACTTACTTACCTCTAATCGCGCTAGACCCGCGACTGCCACTAGGTACCGATATTTCACCAATTTAAGCACCGGTGAATTTTTTGAACACCCAGTTCAGTATTTGCTAACTACGATCAACCAGCATTTCATGGGTCTTCACCTGCATTTTGCTAGTGATTCGCAGCTTACCCTTCTATTTTCAACTTTCCTCCAGGTACACAGGTTCACGCCTGCGCCAGACCGACATCTCGCGGAATGCTTCCAGAGTTTCTCCGGTGACATGCCAGATCCCTGCTCTTTTTTATCCACTTCTGTTTCTCTTATATGACAGGGCGGCGACTCGCACTCGAGCACCATCATGTCACTAGTCTAGCGTAGTAGCCCCCCTGTTTTCCTTCTTCTTATTTTTCATTCAAGCATCCTACAAAAAGAAAACCAACAAAGCATCAAGGCTTCAAGTATATAAAAACATGGGTTGCCTCCCAAGTAGTGCCTTATTTAACATCATGGCATGAAGAGTACATCCTCAACTGCCAGTTTTTTGGAGGGTTATCCTCTGAATCAGCCTCATTAACACAACTTTCGTCTTGCTGCCTCATCATTCAAAACCCTATCACCTTGCACTCATCCGGGACAAGACCCCAACTAACTCAACAAAACTGAAACTGAAATACATAAATGAAAGCTGAATAGTCTAGTCCTTGGGAAATGAGGAATCACCAACAATAAGAATGCTAACTCTAATAAGTTGACTACGAGCGCGGCTGAACCTGAGAGCCGGGTCCTGTATCATGAAACGATACAACATATAGTATGCAGTCAGTACGTGAAATGTACCGAGTATGCAAGGTAAGTAAAATTGCTAAAGTAAATAAAATCATTTAAAGACAATGCATAATATAACATAAACATTAAGAGTCAGCGAGTAGGGCTTGCACGAATTCTTTTCAAAATCATGACCTCTTCATAACATAACATAACATAACTTCAAATATCATAACTGAATCGACTAACTCAAAGTTGAATTCCGACATTTATAAGTAAAGCTGAATATTGAGTCAAACCTATTTTATAACATGCATTTACATAAATCTCATGAGTAATGAATATGCATATCCGAAATCATGAGAAACAATGGGAGACTCGTCTTTTAACCGACATACCATGATAGAGCTTACGTGATCCAACCTATCATACTCAAGTGGGTAGAGTCATCCAAAGCCTTGCTAGGGCTAGGGACAATACCATGATATCGATATCAAGCTGAAGGCCCATCCGAGCAGGGGAAGCTCACAAGGGAGGTCCCAAAGTCATAATGTATAAACCTATATTTACACATAGTTTTAAGGCACAGGGCGATCAACCCTTACCTGCTCGGTGCTAGACATTACTCCCAAAAACATGCATATGCTCTACACCATTTTATAACGAAGCTCAACATCGTCTATTGAAGAAGCTAAATGATCAAATATGTCTCAAATATGAAATCATGCATATGAGAAGTTTTAACTAAAAACATACCACAAGCTTAAAATATAATTGGGAGCTTTCGCTCCAAAACCATGTGGTAAGCTATACATAGGAAAACTTTAACTCAAAACATACCACAAGCTGAAAACATAATCGGGAGTCTTTGCTCCAAAATAATGATTCTTTGCTCCAAAATAATGTGGTATGCTTAATTCGGAAAAATAATCATTCATACTTAACATGTGGGCATTGCCCAAAGATTTATCATACTTAGAAATACTCAATTCTTATTGAAACTATAATTGTAAATATGGGTATCTTCAAAACATACTTTTCATCATAATATCTCATCATCATCATCATATACTCATCACAAATCTCAACTTTCATGAACATTTCATCTATGGGCTTTTAATTCATAAAACTACAATCATGATTTTTAAATTAAAAACTTTATAAAATTTGCCCATGCTTCATAATTCACTAGTAGAATCATAATCAAATTATACCCATGTATAGAAATAGAAGATTCATGCATTTGGGTTAAAACTACATAGATTAGACATAGAATTTTTCATACTTTAGAGAGGGATTGGGCATGCATGTGAAAGAAATCACCCATTCATAACCCTACATACCTGTTGGTAGCTGATTCTAACACTTCTTTAGATGCCCAATAGGAAATTGAAAAGAAATTGATGAAAGGAAATTGAAAAGAAATTGATGAATGCTAAGCTTGATCACCGTCTCAAGTCTTCTACCTTACATTCAAGAATGAATGAGGCCTAAAATAAACTTAACCCTTCTAAAAGTCACAATTCATAACTCAAAATATCATATTTAGGTCCTAGAACATAGAAAATTACGGAAAAGACCTTAGTAAATTCACAGAAATTAACTATCAGGTGGTCCCAACGAGGACTCCAACGACCGCCGCCAAGGGTCATGACTCATAGAGTCAGAGTGAGGTACACCGCCCGAGCTTCAACCAAAAACCTTCCTTTCTTGAACCACGACTCACCCCACAAATCGTGGGGATTGAACATGACCTGTGAGGGTCCTTCCGTCGAGTGCACACACTCCCTTCTTCTCTTAATTTCCCTTACCCACCCTACGGCTGCACCTAACGACTCGGGTTTTACCATGAGTCGTTGTCATGCCCGTGGGTATCTGCTTTCTCAAACACTGGCTTCCCCACGAGTCACCTCACGACTCATGGGCGTACCAATGATTCATCTCATATCTGCTCGTGCTTGGTGCCAGTTTTTACACTTTTCTTTGTTTCAACTCCCGAGTCGATCTTTGGCTTCTAAGCTATAACAAAACCCAGGACAAATGAAAGAGCAGACCGGGCTGATGCTACGCAGGACACATCCAGGTCCTCGACTCCAGAGCCGCGAGTGAACTGCACCGCGGATGGACACCTGTGAAATGCGTGCCATGCAAGTGAGACCATGTTTAAAAAGGGTAAAATGGTCCTAATATGGCACAAGAACATTTTAGAAGCTTCTAAGGGCAAAATAGGGGATTCGTGTAGCATAAAGAAAAGCATACTTTCCCTGTTTTGTACACACTTTCATTTGAGAAGAGAGTACTGTTTGGATTAGCTAATTTTTGTAGAGAGAGAAATATAGAGAAGTAAGAGATAGCCTTCTTCTTCTTCAATTTTATAGGGAAAGAATTCTCCTCTGAAGTATGCCAATTTTCCAGCTCAAATTTATTATTCAATTATGAATGTGGATGAATTTCTTATTGATTTAACTTTATTTACATTCATGAGTAGCTAATTTGATTGCTAGAGGTGTGTGCTTGATGTGGGTTTAGATTTAGTTGGATGTTATTAATTTAGTCTCGTAGTCACTTATTATATGAATCTAATTTGCATTCTCTAGTTTTAATGCAAATATTTATGGTTGCACATATAGATTGTATTTACTTATCTTGCTTTTCTTGAAAAAGGGAAGTAGGATATGAGTGAGAACGCATTAGTGTAGTGATTTTGAATTTTGCACTGTGGTTGGGTGTGTAGACAAAATCCATTTTCATAACTCAATTTAAGGATTAAGGCTAAAATAGCTTAATTCTCCTCAAGCTAATATATGTAATGTGTTAATTGAGCTTGGGGCTTGAAATAACCCAAGTAGAATATGGCCAAGTGGTCAAAAGACACGAGCATGGACTTGTCCAAGGCTATTCATGTTAGTAGTTGATTTTTGAGACGGTTGATTAACCCAATCCTATCGATGCCCCATCAATAGTACATCTGTAGTACTTGCTCTCATTGTTTCTTCAACTTGCATTACTTCGATTTGATATTGAGTAGAATCATATAGTGTTCTCTACTTTTCCTCTAACATTTATTTATGTATTGTGATACAATGATGCTAACTAGTTTAGGTTGACATACAACTTTAGTAGTGATCTATCCCTGCTCGTGGATTTGAACAACTCAAAGTTGGGTAAATTATATTGTGAACGATCATCAACACTCTCTCGTGATGAAGTCAATTTGGATGTTATCAATAAGACCGGGAACTCGTTCACAACCTGAACTAACCGAGAGTTAGGGCTTCTCGAACTAGAATATCTAACTCTAACCAAGTGATAGATGTATCCCTTAGAAATCCTTTTTCTATCCTCTTCTAGGTAAGAGATAAAACGACCTTTAGGCGCTGAAGTACTACTCCTTCCAATTCTAGGACTAGTTACTTAGGAAATTGAAACATAAAAACTCTAGTTCTGCAATCAATTGAGGCATAGAAAGAGTGTAACTAGTCCATGCCAAGAATATGGTCAAAATTGACCACATCTAAATCTACTAGATCAGCTATGGTGACTTTCTGTAAAATTGTAATTGGGCAATTTTTGCATACCTGTCGAGCTATAACCGAGTCACCAACAAAGAGTAAAGACCGGAAAGGGTTCTAGCGATTTCTGGACTACTATCAAACTGAACTAATATAAGTGAGTCAAAAGAAAGTATGGCTCTTGGATCTAATAAATAATAGACATCAATATGGAAGAGACGTAACATACTAGTAACTATGGCAAAGTGATTTCTCCTAGTTTTGATATGAAGATAGAGCATAAAAGCTGTTCTTATCACTAACCACCACCATATATTCCTCAAGTAGTACCTTTAATGAGCCAAGCGCCCGTCTGGAGCCATCAAGTAATGGATTGTGACCTTCCCACGTCTTGGTGATGGGCAATCCTTCAACCTATGACCTAGCTGACTACAACAAGAGCAACCCCTTCTTACCGAGACGACACTCACCCAGATGGTTCTACCACACACTAGGACATGCCAGAAAGTGCAACTACCGGAGACATGGCTCAGACTTAGAACAAGATGCTCTACCCTTTAGATCAGCATGGGGTCTCGTGAGGAGGAGCATTGGCTAAAGAGGTACGGAGCCGAAGATCTCTCGCCGATAATGTGAGCGACTTCCACTACCCGATAGCTGCCGTGAATATTTAAACCTGCCTTTGTTTAGCCTCTTTTCTTTTCTCTCCTTTTCTTTCAGAATTTCCTCAATGTTTTGGGTATGATCATAAACCTAGAAATGTCTATGTCAGCCGATGATCATGGAAGTCCCGCACTCATTGACCACCAGGTCTAAAACTCCTAAACAACTCATCTCGAGCCCTAGTCTTAGTGGCAATCTTCCTGAGCATATCCGGACAATTGTGAGGGGCATATTCCCCTGAACGGTCATAAAGTTCTACTTCGCATTGATGAACTCTACCTTATCCTCCTCAGCTCACAAGGGATGAATTTGTCCAGAAATGTAGTTACGAATTCATTCCACTCCACCGGAACCGTACTAACCGTCTTTCCTCTTTCCACTATCTACCATATCTAGAAATTCACTCCCTTCAGCTGATAGGCAGCCAAATTTGCACTCTCAATGAAGGTGACACCTATGATTCAGTGATCTTTGAACCTCGTGAATAACTCCTATGGGTCCTCATCTACTTATGAACCATGAAACTCTCATGTTTCATCTCGAGTAACTCCCGAACTCGGGGTGGCAGCTGTAATTTCATTTGTGTTAGCAGATGCAACATCCTATTGGTTGACTTGGTTGGTCACATCCTTGGCGAGCAGTTGAAATGCTACCGAATGCAACATGACACCCGGCTGGTCTTGAGGAGCTGGCGAGGCTTGCCTGCATCCATTTCTATTCTTTCTCCGTTAACTCATCTAGAAGGCATTTTCATATATGTACAAAAGCATGAGTTAGAAGGGTATTTTTTTAGAGTTTCACACCTTATCGCACTACAAGAGAGTGAAAGAAGGGAAATTTTCTAAAATTTTGTAGCCTTTCTCATGAGTGTGGCGAACTTCACATCCATGAAAAGACTCTACTTGATGCAACTTTCGATATCCTAGGACACTCTAAACCTGATAATTGACACTAAGCTTGTCATGCCCCGAGTCTACATCCCCTAGACGCAACTCGGTGCTTAGAGCCACAAGTGACCCTGCCAGCCTACGGCATGGAACACTACTATGATCTAAATTCTTAAATAAACTAACCAGAATCTGACCGGAAATTTTTTATAGAAAACTATAATACCCCCAAAAGCTCTAAGATCGTACCTGCGGGTTGAAGGAGAAAATAGGAATTTCGCACTGTATCATAAGATGAGTCGTCCAAAGGACTCGTGTGGTACACCATGAGTCGTTAGGTCACTCCATGGAGTGAAGGGAGAGTTTGGTTGATTTTTGGTCTGGGGTTGACCACGGTGAAGCCATGATTCATGGTCACAATGAGTCATTAGGGTTGGTCATGGTCGAGATTGACTTGGATATTGAAGGGTTTGGTAGTGTACCCAACGGTTAGTCACCACGGTCATCGGGTACACCACGAGTCGTAGTGTCCCTCATGGTGACCAGCAGAGGCATAGTTTCTAGTGTTGGCAATGGGAATAGGCCATGAGTCGTGTTCATGGGCAATGAGTCGTCCAATTCCTCGTTGGGACTAGCAACTTGTTTTTCTTGCGACTTAATATGTTTCTTCATACCCCTGAGTTCCTAAGAGACCTAAATTACGTTGTTTTAAGCTTAGATAGTTTTGTTTTAAGAGGGTTCAACTCATTCTAAACCAATCCCCCATGGCATGCAAGCCTAGAAGTTCATCAATTCTTCTTCAATTTCCTTGACATAAGAACGCCGAGAAATCAAGTACCTAGGATATATAGGTTATGAATGGGTGTATTCATCCACTCCCATTCCCAATCCCTTCTCAAATTCATGGAAATACTAGTTGATGAATCTATGGGGGTTTTAACCAATTTGTGAATTCTAAGTATCTAACATGGGTATAATCTATTCATGTTTCTAAGGTTGAATTATGATTTCTTATGACATGTTTTATAATGTTTTAATCAAAACCAGAGCCAAAGTTCTACAAATTATGATGCCTAATTATGAAAGTTAATGAAAAGATGAGATTATGAGCTATGTTTCTAAGTATGATGGGATGTTTATATAAGCATGATTTAAACTACCCATGTCTATATCATGTTTTGATATAAAAGTTCATTTCAAGTATGTTTAAGTTCGGGCAAGCCCATATGATCAAATATATTTCAGGATTTATCTCGATTTCGTGTTATTATCTTACCACATGGATTTTTGAGTCTAGACTCCCACTCTTTTCAAATTTTGTGGCATGGTTTGAGCCAAGACTCCTCATGGATGATTTAGATTTTGCATGTATATTTATGATTCATCTTTTCAATTAGACTATGGTTCAACTTCGTTGAAAAATGATGGAGAGCATATGCATATTTTTGGGACTAGTGTCTAGCAATCGAGTAGCTAAGGGTCATTCAACCTATTCATAACAACTACATAATGTAGGTATGTTCAAATTATTGGGACTTCCCCTTGTGAGCTTTCTCTGTCCCCAAGGGACCTTCAGCTTGATATTGACATCATGGTAGCATCCTTAGCCCTGGCAAAGCTTTGGATGGCTCTGCCTACTTGAGTGTAATAGTCAAGACCACGTAAGCTCTATCATGGTAATGTAGGTTATATGATGAGTCTCCTATTGTTCCTCATGATTTAGCTATGCATGTTCATCAATCATGTTATTATGTTTTCAAGAGGTTTGAACCAATGTTCAGTTTTACTTATGGAATAATCAGTTTTAGCTTTGGGGTCATTTAATTCAGTTAAGGATATTTAGTTATGTTTAATTTATGTTTCCGCATACTAGCATGCAAAGCCACTTAATCTTATGAGGAAATGTTTTATGATATGCATGACGTGCTTTTACTACTTAGCGGTTTTACTTACCTTGCATACTCAGTACATTCCATGTACTAACCGCATACTCTATGCTATTTCATGATACAAAGCTCAATATTCGTGTTCAACTCGTATCCTCGCAGTTAGCATCTCTCAACCGGAGTTGGTCACCTCATATTTCGAAGACCCTTTTATCGCTATATTCATTTTCTTACTTAAGTCTTAGTGATTTAGTTGGGGTCTTGTCCCATCAACTCGTCGCATGTAGAGGCTTACCGACATAGTATGTTTTCGCCCAGACGATGTGTATGTATTCTATTCGATGCCATCGACATTCGTACTTCGCCATTCATATATTTTAGACTTCCATATTATTATGTTGAGTTTAGATGTCATGTTCATGTCATGGGTCGACCCTGAGCCTCTCGAGGTACTTTTTCCGTGTCTCGATCCGGTCCCTAGCTCGGGTCGTGAAATATTTGCACGTAGCATTAGGTTATGAGTGTCCTAAGATGTCCGAAAGTCGCGTTAAGTAGAGTCTTTTCATAAAAAGAAGTGTGTCACACTTATGACGATGAGACGAAAAATTTAGGAAATGCTCCTCTCTTTTATGATCTTTGTCGCATGGCGAAATGTCTCTATCCTTCTAAATATTGTTATAAGAATCTGTAGAATTATGCCTCCTTGCCGAGTTAACTAAGAGAAATGAAAATGGGAATGGCAATGGAGATGGGCACCAACAGTTCCACTCACCCCGAGATCATGTGCTCGAGTAGGTGGCCCATGTAGAGTTTAGGGCTGCCATTTAGATGTTAGCTCAGGCTTTGACCACCCAAGTGAACCAACAAAGTGTAATGCATGTCCTCGTAATAGGAATACGAAAGCAGCGAGTCGTGAGATTTTTTGAGGATGAATCTTCCGGACTTCCTTGGGTCGAAGGTGGATGAGGACCCCCATAAGTTTATTGATGAGATTTAGAAAATCACCCAAATCATAGGGGTAACCGGCAGAGTACACAGATTTAGCCTCTATCGCTCGAAGTGGGGTAGCACATATCTCTGTTCGATAGTGGAAGGATGGTGTACGTAGAGCAGACCCTATTGGTTGGGATGAATATATACCGTACTTTTGATCGGTTCTTTCCCCGAGAGATAAGTGAAATCAAAGCAGCTAAATTTGTGAAGTTGAGACAAAACAACATGACGTCTAGGAGTATGCTCTAGAGTTCACCCACCTATCCAAATGGGTGCACCCGAGGTGGTGGCGGCACTGTAGGGCCTGGAGTGAGCCAGTTCGTGCATGGATAAACACATTATTTGTTAAAGATTGCCAAACCGCGATGCTTCATCAGGAAATTGATTTTCATGGATAGTTCTGTACGCCCAAAGATAAGGAGATGGTGCAGCTAGTGAGTAGGAGAGAGAGGCCAAGAGGGTTAGGACTCGATAGCTTTGGATTCTCCCAAGAGAGACCTCGTGGTGGGAACTGTCAGCAATCCCACCAGAGATCATCCACCCTGGCCGCTGTAGCAAGTGTGCCATCTAGATCTAGGTGCGACTAAAGGAAGAGCACGTCTCGAGGTCAATGAGTAGATCCAGGAGCATAGTATTCTGCCTGTGATAGGTGTGGCTAGATATCACACTAGTCGTGTTTAGTAGGTTCAGGTGCTTGTTTCGAGTGTAGGAAGCCCAGATACATGCTCAGAGATTGTCCAACAGCCTAGACAGGCCATGGTAGAGGTTATATAGCCACTAGCTCCATCCCTACCCACACGCTCGCTCAACAGGAGCCTCTACTAGTGGAATGCTTGTCGGCAAAATAGATTCTATACCTCTCCACACATCCATCGTATAGAAGGCTCTCCGTATGTAGTCACCGATATGTTATGAGTATTCCACCTTATGTATATGCTTTGTTATATCTAGGGCCACCATCTTTTATGACGCCCTATGTCACTAGTAGCTTCTGGGAGCGACTAACCATCGAACCCTAGTCTCTACTCCACTCGATGATTTAGTTATAGCTAGATGGGTATATAGAAATTACCTCATATAACTTTAGAAAGTCACCGAAGAGATTTAGTAGAGCTATCCAAGACATATTTTGATGTTATCTTTGCATGGATTGGATTACATGCATGTTATGCCCAAGAATTGTAGAACCCTGCGGTAGTGTTCAAACTTCGGGGTGAGCCAAATTCCTAGAATGGAAGGGTAGATCAGTTGTGCCTGTAGGAAATTTTGTTTCCTACCTTAAGGCCAGAAAGATTATTTCTAAGGGTTTCATGTACCATATAATTAGGTTTAAGGATGCTACATCTGAAACCCCGACTATCCAATGGCTCGTAGTGTGCAAATATCCAAAAGTGTTTTACGATTATCGTGAATTCCTCCCGAGTGGGACGATTTTGGTATTGACCTTTTTCCTGATACGTAACCTATATCTATTCCTCCTTACAGAATGCATCCAACTGAGCTGAAGGTGCTGGAAGGATTCCTTAGACAAGGGTTTCATCATATTTGGCAAGTCTCAGGTGCACCTGCTTTCTTTTTCCGAAGAAAGGTGGTCCTTCGGATGTGCATTGATTACTTCTGTGGCAGTTGAACAAAGTCACAGTCAAGAACAAGTATCCCTCCCCCATAATTGATGACATGTTTGACCTACTAGGTTCCAAGTGTTTTCTGAAGATAGACCCGGATACAGACCATCACCAGTGGTTCGGAGAGTGACATCGAAGATAGTCAGAATTGGTATGGTCATTATGAGTTTGTAGTTATGTCTTTAGACTAATGAATGGTTATGCAACTTTTATGGATTTGATTAATAGGGTTTTCAAGACATATTTGAATGATTTGTGATCGTGTTCATAGATGACATTCTCATATACTCTCAGAGCAAGGAGGAGCATGCCGCTCATTTGAGGGTGGTACTATAGACTCTTAAGGATCACAAATTATATGCTAAGTTTAGCAAGTGTGAGTTTTGGCTATACTTCAGTAGCATTGGGGTCATGTGGTGTCAAGTGAGGTGTGGCGATGACTCGCAAAAGATAGAAGCGATGAAGAATTGGCTTAGATCAGTGAGTCCTTCGGATCGAGTTTCTTAGGCTTAGCTAGTTACTATCGAAGGTTTGTCGAAGGGTTTTCATCCATTGTAGCACCGTTGACTAAGTTGACCCAAAAGAAAGTGAAGTTTCAATAGTCGGAGATTTTGAGAAGAGCTTCCAAGAGTTGAAGACTCTACTCACCCTCAAGACCATTGTTGACCCTACCCGTGGTACCGATGAGTTGATGGTATACTGTGACGCCTCAAGGGTCGGTCTTGGTTGTGTATTAATGCAGCACGGTAAATTTATAGCCTATGCATCCAAGCAGCTGAAGGTCCATGAGAAGAACTATCCGACTCATGACCTCGAGTTGGCAGCGGTAGTATTTGCCTTGAAGATTTAGAGACACTATCTCAGGCGGTCCAGGATGTGTTTATGCATCAAAACTTCTACAGTATGTGTTTACCTGTGAAGGATCTAAATTTACGTCAAAGGAGGTGATTGGAGCATCTTAAAGATTATGATATAAGTGTCCTTTAACATTCGTGCAAGGCTAATGTGGTGGAAGATGCTCTTAGTAGGCTTTCTATGGAGAGTGTGACCCATGTAGATGAGGAGAGGAAGGAGTTAGTGAAGGATGTGTATCTACTTACACAACTAGGAGTTCATCTTGCTGACTCAACAGATGGTTGTGTCATTGTTCGTGATGACTTATCTCGTTAGTGACCGAGGTCAAATCTAGACAAGACGAGATCCTATTTTAGTAAAGTTGAAGGGAAGTCATTCAAATCGTAAGGTGGAGGTATTCTCCCAAGGGGGAGATGGTATAATACAAATTAGGGTCGTTTGGGTGTATGGGGGTGTTGATAACTCTGAGGGAGCTTGATGCTTGCATGAGGCCTGGTTCCGGTATATTCTATACATCCAGGTGCCACCAAGATGCATCAGAACTCAGTGGGAAGTCTATTGGTGGGAGGGCATGAAGAAGGATATACAGAGTTTGTGACTAAGTGTCCAATTGTCATGCAAAGGCTAAGCATCAAAGACCTGGAGGTGTACTTCAAGAATTTAGCATCCCTACTTGGAAGTGGGAGGAAATCAATATGGACTTTATTACAGGGTTGCCTCATACTCATTGACAAAAGATGACTTTATTTGGGTGGGATCGTGAGACGCATTAACCAAAAAGCAACCATTTTTCTATCGGTCAAAACTACCAATTCACCGTAAGATTTTCTAAGTTGTGACATTTGGGAGCTAATTCGGTTTCATGGAGTGCCTCAGTCCATCATATTAGATAGAGGCACCTGGCTTACCTCCTAGCTTTGGAGATCGGTTTCAAAAAAGGACTTGGTACTGTGTCAAGCTTAGCATATCTTTTCACCCGAAAACACATGGCCAGCTTAACCGGACCATTCAGACTCTTGAGGACATGTTGGAGAGCATGTGATTAATGTAAAAGGTAGTTAGGATAACCATTACCTCTCATTGAGTTTTCATATGACAACAACTACCATTCCAAAGATTCGATGGCTCCATCTCGAGGCTCTTTATAACCAAAGATATAGATCGCTTATTGTTGGTTTGAAGTCGGTGAAGCTGTATTGATAGGACCAGATCTCAGTTCATGAGGCAATAGAGAAGGTTCAACTTATAAGGGAAAGGCTGGTGCCCAGAGTCATCAAAAGTCCTATGCGGATATGAGGAGGAGAACTTCTGAGTTTGAAGTTGATGATTGGGTGTCTTCGGCTGCATTCCATGAAGGGAGTGATGAGATTTGTAATGAAAGGGAAACTCAGTTCCCGTTATGTTGGCCCGTATTGGGTTGTGAGATGGGCTGGAAGGTAGCGTATGTGTTGGAGTTGCCCCAGAGGTTTTTTAGTGCGTCTAGTGTTTCATGTACGTTGAAGAAGTGCATGGGTGATTCGCCTTTGTTGTCCCGATGGAGAGCTTAGGTGTGAAGAATAGGCTCACTGCTGAAGAGGTTCGGTGGAAATACTTGATCGCCAGGTTTGAAAACTAAAAACAAGGAGATAGCTTCAAGAAAGGTTTTGTGGAGGAATCAGCATGTTGAGGGAGTTATGTGGAAAGCCGAAGTAGATATGATGGCTAAATACCCGCATCCATTCCCTCCCGACTCAGTTTCAGCTTGAGCTACCAGCTTCCTCTTAGTACTCTATTCAATTTCATTTTCAGATCATGTGCCCAGCTTTTTCATGTCAATGTATGGGTTGTGTGATTCATAATTCAGTTCGCCCATGTAATTCCGCCGCACCGCCACTCCGTCATTTTTCAACTTTAAATGTTCAAGATTTGTATGGCACTTGCATTTCTCACCGTTTCAAGATATTCATCCTCACATTCAAGGATGAATGTTCCTAAGGGGAGATATTGCAATACCCTAAAATCCTTTAAGATCAGACCTGAGGTTGAAATTGAGAAAATAAAAATTTTCACTAGGTCACAGGACAATATCTGACTATGGAGGGTAAACCAATGCAGTCATTAGGTGACTCAAGTGACCGAAGGGAGATTTTGGTTGATTTTTGGTCTAGGTTGATCATGGGTGAAGCCAATGATTCATGGTTAGTGCAATGAGTGGTTAGGTTGGTCGTGTGGGTTAGGAGTTTGATCTGGATGTTGAAGGTTTTGGTAGTGTACCCAACAATTAAGTCACCACGAAATACTCAGTACATCACGAGGTCGTGGTATCCCTTGTGGTGACCAGCAAAAGCATAGTTTCCAGTGCTGGCAACGGGAGCAGGCCACGAGTCGCTGTGTATGGCAATCAGTCATCCAGTCCTCGTTGGGACTCGGCAAGATAATTTTTTCCAAATTTAGCGGCTTTTCCGTAATTTCTAAGTCGTAAGACCTAAAGTATGTCATTTTAAGCTCATATAGGTGTGTTTTAATAGGGTTTAAGTCATTCTAAACCTATCCCTCTCCATGCAGTCAAGCCTAGAAGTTTCTAAGGGTGATCTAGCCTAGAAGTTCATCTGTCTTCAATTTCCTTCTGGCATTCAAGGTTGAGAAATCAAAAGTACCTGTGTATGTAGGGTTATGAATGGGTGTATCCCATACACCCCATGCCCAATCCCTTCTAAAAATTCATGGAAATCCTAATTGATGAATCTATGGGGTTTTAACCCAACTTGTGAATTCTCTAAGTACCTATTATGGGTATACTCTATTAATGTTTTTTTAATATTCATGGGTATGTTTTATAATGTTTTAATTACAATCATGTTTTCAAAGTTCTACAAATTATGATGCCTAATTATGAAAGTTCATGAAAAGATGAGATTATGACCTATGTTTCTAAGTATGATGGGATGTTTATGATGCAAGTATTATTTCAAATTACCCATGTCTATATTCATGTTTTTGACTATCAAAGTCTACATAAGTATGTTTAAGTTTGGGAAAGCCCATATGAGATCAAGTATGTTTCATGATTTATCCTGATTTCATGTTATTAGCTTATCATTACGGATTTTGAAGTCTAGACTCCCACTCTTTTAGCTTGTGGTATGTGGTTTGAGCCAAAGCTCCTCATGTTATAATTTCATACTTTGCATGTATGCTTATGATTTAGCTTCATCACTAGTTGATGGTTCAGCTTCGTTGAAAAATGATAGAGAGCATATGCATGTTTTGGGAGTAGTATAGCACCGAGTAGGCTAAAGGTCACTCAACCTCAGTGGCCCTTTAATTCACGTGCTAACGTAGGTATGTTTAAATTATTTGGAACCTCCCTTGTGAGCTTTTTCCTGTCCTCTGCGCTTCAGCTTTATATCGATATCATGGCAGCGTCCTTAGCCCTGACAAAGCTTTGGACGACTCTTCCCACTTGAGTGTAATAGTAGGGACCACGTAAGCTCTATCATAGTAATGTCGGTTATATGACGAGTCTTCCATTGTTTTTCTGCGATTTCAAGATGCATGTACATCAGTAGTGATATTATGTTTTCAGCAGGTTTGACCCAATGTTCAATTTTACTTATGAATAATCAGTTTTAGCATTGGATCATTCAATTCAATATGATATTCAGCTATGTTTAAATCATGTTTTCTTGATAGTAGCATGCAAGCCCTACTCTCAGAATCTTATGATGAAATGTTTTATGATATGCGTGATTTCTATTTTTATTTACTTAGCAGTTTTACTTACCTTAATACTCGGCATTCCATGTACTGACCGCATACTCTATGATGTATTATTTCATGATACAGCTCGATATTCAGTTCCGCCCCGCCTTAGCCGATCCTTAGAGTTAGAATCTCTCGGAATGTGAGTTGGTAGTCCTCATCCTTGGAGGACCCTTTTATCAATTGTATTCAGTATTTTCAGTTTCAGTCTTAGTCAGTTAGTTGAGGTCTTGTCTCATTAACTCGTTTGTATGTAGAGGCTTATCAGACAATAGTATGTTTTCACTCCGTATCGCGCATGTATTCGATATTTGATGTCATCAGATTTTCGTAATTCTTCTATCTTATATATGTTACACTTCCTTATTATTGTGTTGAGTTTGGATGTCATGTTCATGCCATGGATCGACGTGGAGCCTCTCGGGGTTCTTTGTCCCATGTCTCGATCCGCATATATTCGGCCGTGAAACAACTATTTCTAAGTAATGAAATAATTCGAAAGTTGGGCAACAGATACTGAGGTCCATACATTAAGAGCAAAAAGTTGACACACCTACCAACTATCTCTGTCTGAAATCCTCTATTAACTAATGAGTTGTGACAAGTCCCAGCTAACTCTAAATGTCTAAATCTGAAAATAATACTAAGTACATATAAAATAAACATAACTCGCCTTGAATAACGAGGACTCACATATCGTTAGATGATCAAGTACTAGAATGCTCAACTCAGGTCGAGTCGAGTACCTAAACCTATATCATAAAATGATATAGCACAAGAAGTATGTAGTTAGTACCTTGAATGTACTGAGTATGAGATACGCAACCGAAATATAGAACATTCTGATAATCTGAAAAGTTGTACCGAAATGCAAACCGAATCGAAGTACCATGTTACTTCTGCACAAATACATAAATATTGATATAAAATAGTTGTTTGAAAATACGAAATATAAGTACAAGTAAAACTACTTAAGGGTCATGTACATGTACTAAAACTTAGTAAATTAACTGACCGAGACTTAACCGTATTGAACAATGGGAGAGCCTATTAACCGATATATAACCACATGAGCTAAATGTGTAGTTCAATGTATATCCCTCATCAATAGGACCCAATGTACCTTGCTAGGGTATAAAGGCATGGCTGGCGTGTTCACTAAAACTTATGCACATTCGGGGCACAACCCAAAATGGCACATAGTTCAAAGGGACCTTGCACCGAACCCTTATCCAGCCTTGGTGCTAGTACTACTCCCAATTGATAAATTTATTGCTAATTTACCGATAGATTGTTGATAGCTCGAAACTAGTGTTCTTAAGAATGTCGAAACTACTTATTTGAAAGTATTTTGAGACTCTAAAGAACCTTAAAAATATTGAATATGTTGTCAACATTTTATACTAGAATCATGATAGAATCATACATTGAAACATTAATTCATTCTAAACTCAATGCAATATAGATAATATATATATATATATATATATATATATATATATCATGCCAAAATTTGACATGAAAGTATCATATTAGTTGAATTGTAAAATCATGAATATCATATATTAGAAATCATAGGAGACTTGAGAACATTGAAGTAATAAGGGAACTCATAAACTGAACGAAAACCCCGAGACATGATTTTCTACAAGGCCGAGATGTCAACGATTTCTGAAAGCTTTTGGGACACAAGGGTGAAAGGAAAACCCTTGTTGAAATCCCACATACCTAGAATGAAGAGTTTCTGCCAATTGGTTAAGAGCTGAGAAGATGTTCTCAATGATTACTAGGGTTTTGCATCAAGAATCGCATTAGAACCTATAGCTTAGGATTAGAAATCATTAGTTTAATGTTAGAATGAAGGAGAAGACTTCCTTGGAGGAACTAGATTGGAGATGTTTGGAGAGCTATTCTTCTACAAAATCGTGAAATTTAGGAAGAATATAACGTTTGGACATTTGGCTATCTTATGGGTAATGTTATGAATGGTTTACAACTTAAAACATAAGATATATATAGAAGTGGTGTTGGGACAGGACCTGTGCATCAGTACCGCCTACAATACCACTCTAATGAATTTTTTCGTCTAAAGATTGGTCTCACGGTGTCCCTCCCAATGCGCTAAACCCGATACAAATTTTCCGAAGTTTAGGTCGGGCACAATGCAACTATCTTGACAGTGTCTTAGTAAAATTCCTATAATTTTATTCGAACTCAAATTGATAACTGTCTGGATTCATTAAAAAGAAGATTCAAAGGGCTTCAATTTTAATGGGTTGAATCACCCTAAAATACTTGCAAATTAGGAGTTTTTATTTTGTAAATTTAACCCTTGTAAGAACATACATGACAACTTAATCAGTAGGAAATCTCTCAACTCAACTCTATACTAGAGGTTTCTTATGACCTTAATTCATATCCAATGCATTTCCCACACTTAAGAATTGATCTAAAACCTAGTTTCATAAAAAATAAAAATTTGGGTTTGGGTTTATATACACACCTATATAGTTTCAAACATAGCTCGAAATTCTGAGGCGTTACACCTACACTAGATGATGGGCCCTACCGAGGTGGGAAAGAGCCACTCAAGCTACCGAAGAGGTGGTCAGCATGGCCACTATCCTTATGCCATTTGATGCTGGGCAAGCACCTTTGAGCGACCAGGCTACTACACCAAGCACCCAAAACCAACCATGCACTCTCCAAGGTAGTTCCTTACATATTTCTTACAAGTTGGATATGTAATATCTTTTACCTTAGACTTGGATGGAACTCGGGCCGACGATGGCGCTGGAAATACGACCTCTAACGACACTATGAACGATGTCCATCACCCATCTTCTGTAGGGAATAATCAAAGTCCCTTTGTCCTAGCCCTCTTTCTCTCCCTTTACCCTTCCTATAGCTTTTCCTCGTCGATCTATTAGGCATGGATCATAAGCCTAGAAATGTCTATGTAATCGATGAGCATGGCAGTCCCGCACCCTTGACACCATGTCTAAGACTCCTAAAATAAACTTGGTTGTTTGAGCCCTGTTCAACAACTATATCTGAAACATATCTAGATAGTTGAGTACCCAAAGCATTATTCCCGGAACCGTCATGTCATTCTATTTTTGTGTTTAGAATGCTCCCGCAACGCTGGGCTTCTCTTAGTGCCCGGGAAGAACCTATACAAGAAGGCTGTCACAAACTCATTTCCCAACCACTGGAGTTGCGCGTACCCTATGACCTTCCTTCCACTTCCTGTACTATATTTGAGCTACCCTTTCAACCGATAGAAGCCAAACATGCACTCTCCTCCCGGTGAAATCCCATAATCTTCGGGGTGATCTCTAGATCTCATCAATGAATTCTTGTGGGTTCTCGTCCACCTTCAAACCATAAAACTCCAGTGGGTTCATTATAATAAAATCTTGCACCCTTGTTGCTACGATAGTTCTGTTAGGTTCAGAGTGCAAATCACCGATGGTTGACTCTGTCAAGCCATGGCCTATGCCAATACTTGGAATGCGCATCAAAAACTTTGCACGGGTAACTTGTTCATTCATTAGGTCCGAGTGAGCCAATGGAGGTGGTTGATTCCTATTGCTATTTCTTCTATTCTCTTGTTTGGGATGCATTTAGGGAACGTGTAGAGCACTATTTAGAAGAGAAACTTAGAGTTTACACTTCATCGCACGATAACAATCATGAAAGAAGTGAAATTTGAAATATCTATAGTCTCTTCCTCATAAGTGTGGCGCGCTTCACACCCATGAAGAAGACTCTACTTAATGTGGCTTTCAGACACCCTAGGACATACCTAAATCTTTGATCTTAAGATTCAAGTTTGTCATGACCTTAAAGCATAGACCTAACGTGACACTATGCGAAGACACAAGTGACCTTTAAGTTAACTCATGACATAGCATATTTATAACATGATATAAAATTATAAAGAATTTGAGTGAAAGCTAGTTGAAATGTAAACCATTCATTAATCCATAAGGATATAGTCCATAAAAACATTAGGTCATAAGCTAAAATTAACATTAAATTGTCTCAAAGTTATCTACTAACCGATGGGCCGGGAAAAGTCTCACTAACTCCAAATATAAAACTAAACAAGACAAAATAACTGAAACAAAGAAGATAACGTCGGGTCCTTGAAAGATGAGGACTCACCACGCTAGCTGATAATGTCTATAATGTGTCTAACCGTGGGGCTGAGTCTCGAGTACCTAGATTGATATCATGGAAACGATATAGCATAGAGAGCATGCAGGTTAGCATGTTGAATGTAATGAGCATATGGGATATGCAACTAAAGTTAAAAACATGCCGTAATAGTGAGAAAGTTTGTACTAAGTATATAACCCAATGCATAAGCTAAGGTATAACCCAATGACCCTATCTAAGATGCATAGTACAAACATGACATGGTAGTCTAAAAAATAGTTAATGAAAATATGAGTAAAACCGATTTTAAGGGTCATATGCATGATTGAAAACGGAAGTTGTAACTGGGTAACTAAAATATACTGAAACTAAAACTGAATTGTGGGAGAGCCTATTAACCAACAAACACCAATGTGAGCCTCATGAAGCCCGACCTATAACCTTGGTTGGGAGGGTGTTCATACCTTCAAGGGTAAAACCATGACCGGCATGATGTCACTCCAAGTTCGTGGGAGCATGTAATCTTAACTAAAGAGACCCCTGCATGAGCCCATTTAGGTGAGGGAAACACTCTGAACTAGAGAGGATCCCATATTCCTCGGGCAAAGGGATACATTCTCTAGTAACAAGGATCCCTTATCATATAGTGGAATGTAGTTCTAAGACTCGGGTGACCTATAACCCTTACTCACCAAAGGCTAAGTACTACTCCCAACCGAACGTAAATACTAATCTGAAATTGATATCCTAAGACTAGTCAGAACTACTTTATCTAAAAGTGTCTTGAGAGACTAAAGGACCATGAACATACCGATACCGATGTCTCAAAACCGATATTTCCTACACTAGTCAACTACTTTTATATGAAAGTGTCCTGAGAGTCTAAATAACCATAACATACGACTCATACTAAAATCATGAGAAAATCATTTGTTTAGATCATAATGTAAATCATGCATACTGAATCATGGTAGAATCATATATTCAAAACGGGCCATATTTTTCGTATTCAATGCTAAATCATTGGCTGAATTTAGAAATCATGCTAGTATCAAATCATGGGAATACATCATGCAATTGGGAGTGAAATCATGAACATTATATGCTATTTATCATAAGGACTCTAAAAACATGGAAGACATGAGATAAATCATTCTTAAATGGAAACCCTAAGACATGGTTTCTAGAGAACTAAATTTACTAGGTTTCTGAAAATAATTAGGACACAGGTGAAGGAAAACCCTTGGTAGTTCTACATACTTTGCTTGCAAAAATATCTACTAGAACTTGAATCTTGAATCCATTGTAGAGGAACCCTAGGTGGTCTTGAGACATAAAAGAAGAAGAAGAGTAAATAATTACATGGGCAATTGAGAGAAGAATAAGGGATTAGACTAGAAAACCCATCTAATATTTCCTAGGAATCACAAATGACCTCACCTAGGATTTAAAATCATAGGAATTTATGATAATACCCATGAGATCCCATCTATAAATTGGACCCGTCAGTGATAACCTGTCACTTAACGAGTCATTATCCCACTTGACAACTCGATAGGTCCTGTAGTTATATCTGAAACCAACTTGTTCATCCTCTAATTCTCATCCTCAAGTCCGTCATAACAATCAACTTAATGAATCTTTGCTTGTACTAACGACCTGCCTAAGTCATCAACATTGGAAGGAAAAATGCCAACCTCTAGAACAAAACCACTTGACGAGTCACTTAATGTTTCATTAAGTGACTTGAAGCCTCACTTAACGAGTCATTTTGTGATTTTTGATAGGTTTCGCCGTTTCTCGCTAATGACTAGAATCCTGATCTGTGAAACTTTTGGGGTGTTACAGATCATTGGGGAAACCACCGTAAAGTCTTAGAATTAGCTTTCCGGATTCTCCATTGAAAATTAGAGCATTTGAGGTATATAAGGCTCTTCATAGTGAGGAGTTCCATTCTTCCTCACGCCCTATATCTATAATTCAATTTTAAACGAACTTAAGAGTTAGGATTTTTGCTGAAAGTCTCGGAATTGGATCTTCTTCCTTATAATATAGGTTATATATTGTTGTTCATTATTTACTCTATTAATATTCTTATCTATCATGATTGTTGATTGATTTTCATGTTTATTCTACCACATAAACTCTTTTTCTAAAACTGCATGAGAATATTGTCATACCATTTATATGTCTTATTTTCATGAGAAGAGGTAGGCTCAAGTTTTATTAAAAGCATCTTGAAAGAAAGTTCATGTAGCATACTTTATCTTTAAACACATGATTTTTCAAAAGAAAACCAGAGTTCAGTTTTAGAGAGTATTTCAGAAAAGACTTTCAGTTTGATCAGTTATAGCTTCATTACATGATTTTCTGAAAAGAAAGTGAAAGAATGTTTTTGAAACACGCTTTGATATAGAAGCTCACCAAGATTATAATGTTTTAAGCATAAGCTTCCCAAACATAATACGCTTTGAGCATAGAAGTCACTCACAGTTTTGAGCATAGAATCTTACCAGTTTTATATAGTTTTGAGAATAGAAGTCCACCAATTTTATATAGTTTTGAACATAGAAGCTCCCGCATAACACACTTTTGAGCATAGAGGTCACTAACAGAGTACAACATTGGAGCAGCCGTAGGCCTACTAGTTTTAATACATCTAAACTTATTTTGAGCTAGAAAGGCTCCACGGAGATATTTCAGATGACTTCAGATAGGAATGTTTGTATGAGCACAGTTTTTGGGAGGATTATTTTGCACTCATATGGTATGATTTAGATAATCGAAACCTCTATAACTAAATAACTAGCTATGTTAGGATCATGCCTTTAGTTTGAGACTCCCTCAGACAACCCCGGTAAGGGCTTAGTATGGATTCACAGTTTAGTTTCATCCTCTACTCTGGCAAGGCTTTGATGATCTCTAACTGGGCTAGAGGTTAGACATCATGTGCTCATTCATGGTATATGTAAGTTAAGAGTAACTCCAAACTAAAATAAAGCATTTTCATAAACTTATCTTGATGTATAGTTTTTAGTTGCATAACTATTTTTACACAATATTTATACTTGTGTTTTATTGCATCACTCAGAGCATTCAGTTTACTCACTCAGTTTAGTGTTTCGGTTTAAGTATGTTATTTTGTTCAATTATATCATATATCATACATTCTCACATATCGACATTCATTTGGAACCGCATCTTTATATGATGCATTCGTATATCAAACCGACAAAGAGACATATTAGTAGGATCTTCTCCATTCAGCATTGGTGAGACCTTCTACTTTTCAAAGGACTCCAATTTATCTCTTGCTTATTAGTAGTGTTAGTAGTTCTTTAAGGTATAGGGGTAATCTTGTTCCGACACATATTCTTCAGTATTTAGAGGCTTCATAGACTAGATAAAGAGTTCATGTTGTTTATGTTACTTATTATCATACATATTCAGTTTAGCTATTGGATTATCTTTTTCATGAAGAGGTTGTTGATCCATTACAAGTATTGACCCTAATGTCCTTTGGCTTAGTTCGTAATAAGAAAATTTAACATCCTTATTGTATTATAACATCTTGTCCTACACCTTATTCTTTACGTCCTTAGCCTTAATTCTATTGTTAACCATTTTATCAACTTTATCTCATACTTTACTATGTTTCCTTCACCAAGAACATACTTTTTAAACTATATAATTTTTCATGGTAACCGACTCCTTGTAATACCCAAAAAGTCCCTAAGATCAGATGTGAGAGTTGAGCGCAGGAAGTAAGAAGAAATCTACGCAAGCCACAGAATGACTCGTTAGGTCACCGAACAAATCATGGAAGTGGCTCATGATGGGATGCCAGGCCAATGAAGAGTCGTGGTCAGGGGGTCTTCACAGAAGGTTCAACGAGTCATGGTGTCACTTCATGACTCGTCAAGTGGGTCATTGGCAAGATGGCTAAGATTGGAGGTTGGGATTCCAGTGAAGGTAACGAGTGAGGGCGACGAGCAGTCACTCCTCCAAATGACTCATCCAGTGACCCATGGGGTAAAGGAGTTTTCATAAATATGGATTTGTCTAGTGATGATGACGAGTCATCTAGTTGGGTAACGACTCGTCCAGTCCTACGTTGCGATTGGCAGTGGCAATTTTTCTGCGAATCTAGTAAGGGTGTTTTCATAATTCCTAAGCTCCTAAGTCCTAAACTATATGATTTTAAACTCTATTAGAAAGGTTTTAAGAGAATTTAGCCTATTGTAACCCATTCCCTTCCCATGCACACAAGTTTAGAGGATTCCATAGGAGATCAAGCCTAGAACTCTTCAAGTTCTTCCTCAAATCTCTTGGGCTTTCAAGGAAGGGTGTAGATTCAACTTATCCAGGTATGTAGGACCATGAACGAGAGTTTCCTTTCACTGTCATGCCCAAATTTCTCCTCAAGTTCATGAATTCAAGTGTTTGATCTTATGTGGTTTTAACTCAAGTTCATGAAATTATTTATACTTTATCATGGGTCAATTCCCTTCATGTTTCAAATGATGTTTTAGGATTCATGGGCAGATTTTATGTATAAATTAATTATAAATTCATGATTTTAAGTTTTAGAAGAATTATGCCTAATTATGCAAGTTTCATGAAAAGTCAAGTTTATGATCTGTCTTTTCAAGTATGAGAAGATGCCTAGCATGAAAGAATGTTTATGATTTGTCCATGTATGACTTTATTATTTTTGACTATCAAGTCTATTTTAAGTATGTTAATGTTTGGGCAAGCCCATATAATTTAAGCATGTTTTCATGATTTAGTAAAGTTTTATAATATCATCTTACCACAAGGTTTTGGAGTCTATACTCCCACTTCCAGCTTGTGGTATGTTTGGAGCCAGGACTCCCGTATTTAGATTTCAGACTATGTATGTATTCCATTATAAGCTTCATTGAAAAATGATGGTTTCATCTTGTTTGAAAATGATGGAAAGCATTTTCATGTTTTCAAGAGCAGTGTCTAGCACCCAGTAGGCTAGGGGTTCAAGAAAACCTTGGGTCTCAAACTACGTGCCAATGTAGGATTATTTAGTTACTTTGGGACCTCCCTTGTGAGCTTCCCCTGCCCTGAATGGGCCTTCAGCTTGATATCGATATCTTGGTAGCACCCTTAGCCCTAACAAGGCTTTGGACGGCTTTACCCACTTAAGTGTAATAGTTGGGATCACATAAACTCTATCATGATAATGTCAACTATATGATGAGTCTCCCAATGTTCCTCATGACGTCAGTTATGCATGTTTACCAGTTATGATATTATGTTTTCAGCAGGTTTGACCCAATGATCAGGTTATTAGTTTTACTTAAAAATCTCAGTTTCAGCTTTGGGTCATTCGATTCAGTTATGAGATCCAATTTATGTGCGGTCTTTAGTCTCAGAATCTTATGATGTTATGATTTATGATATGTATGACTTTAGTTTTTACTTACTTAGTCTATTTTACTTACCTTGCATACTCAGTACATTTCAAGTACTAACTGCATACTCTATACTGTATCATTTCATAGTAGACGTTCAGACTTAGTCCTGCCGTTATCTAGTCTCCCGAGTTTATCCCGATGCTATTATTGGTGAGTCCTCATCCTTCGAAGACCTTTAGTCAGTTGAGTTATGTTATTTTTTAGTCAGACTTCTAGTGAGCTAGTTGGGGTGTTGTCCCATCAGCTCGTCAATATGTTAGAGGCTTTTCAGACATAGACTTGTATTTACAGCTTTGGATTCAATATTATGATGTTACCGTTGGATAGACGTTTGTTCAGATTTCCGCTATTTTAGAATTTAGTTATCAACTTTGTTATAATGATTTTTATTTGTCATGTTCATTCCATGGGTTGACTTGGGGCCATTTATGGTTTTAGTTCCGTGTCTCAGTCCGGTCCTATGTTCGGTCATGACAAACTTGGATTAGAGCATTAGGTTTTGAAGTTTCCTAGGGTGTCTAAAAGCCGCTTTAAGTAGAGTCTTTTTCATAGGTGTGAAGTGCGCCACACTTATGACAAAGAAGCTATGGAATGTTTTAGGAAATCTTCCTTCTTTCATAATCTATGTCGTGTAGTGAAGTATCACTTTTTCCTTCTAACTCGTGCTATATGCGTTTGCAAAATCATGCCTGCCCACCATATGAATGGAAGAAGGAACGGAAATGAAAATGGCCATGAGGATAGCAATGGAGATGGGCACCAGCAAGCCCAACCAGCCCCAGCAGATCCCGTGCCGAAGTAGGTTACCCATGCTGAGTTCAGGGCAGCCATTCAGATGTTGGCACAAGCATTGACTGCTTAGGTCAATCAGCAGGCAGTGGCTCATGTTCTCCAGAATAGGAACGCAGCGGTAGCTAGAGTCTGAGATTTTCACAAAATTAATCCCTCTAAGTTCCTTGGATCGACATTGAAGAAGGACCCACATGAGTTCATAGAGGAGATACAGAAGATAACCCATATTATGGGTTGATAGGGGAGGAGGGTGCATACTTAGCCTCCTATAAGTTGAAAGGGGTCGTTCATATTTTGTATAGGTAGTGGAAAGATAGCTGGGGAATCAGAGCAGATCCTATTGGTTGGGATGAGTTCGTCACCGCATTCTTTGATAGATTCTTTCCCCAGGAGATGAGGGAAATCAAAAAGGTCGAGTTTGTGAATCTGAAATAAAACAAAATGTCTATCCAGGAGTATTACATAGAGTTCATTCGGCTGTTCAAGTATGCGCCGGAGATGGTGGCAGATCAAAGAGCTCGGGTGAGCAAATTTGTTAATGGAGTAGCGGACTATTTGGTCAAGAACTACAAAACCTCCAGGCTACATCAGGAAATTGACTTCCCCCAATTGGTCTTGTATTCCAAGCATGTACAAGCAGTGCAAATGAGGAAGAGACAAAAAGAGAGGCTAAGAGGGCCAAGAACAACAGTTTTGGGTTCTCCCAACAGAGGTCTGGTGGCGGACATCGTCAGCAGTCCGACTAGAAATCATCGACCTAGTGTCGTCATCAACATGTGCTCCATCCAGGTATAGGCGTGATCAGAGGGGGAGGACATCAAGCTCTCGAGGTCAGAGTGCAGGTCAGTAAAGCCCAGCATTCTAGTTTTTGATATGTGTGGTAAGAGGCACACCGGATAGTGCTTAGTAGGTTGAGGGGCATGATTTGGGTCTAGGAAGCCCGATCACATGCTCAGAGATTGTCCAGCGACGAGAAAATTTGTGAAAAAAAAAATCTACGCTTTTTGAAGGTGAAGTTTGGAAATAGAACAATTCCTTCTGTCGTGTATCCTCGATTAATGCAACCTCAG
>JACEIK010001553.1:56887-86493 GCA_018107945.1 Datura stramonium | reverse complement strand
GTAACCCATTACCTTCTGGGTGGAATTTCCACAACATGGGCATTCTTCTTAGCAAGAATTATTGCAGTAGGATAATGGCTAGGAGGATTTGAAAAGCATTTGGCATTACGATTTCCAAGGTTTAGCCAAGGCTTAGCTCAGGATCCCACTACTCATCGTATTTGGTTTGGTATTGCGACCGCACATGACTTCGAGAGTCATGATGATATTATTGAGGAACGTCTTTATCAGAATATTTTTTCTTGTCACTTCGGTCAATTAGCAATAATTTTTCTGTCGACTTCCAGAAATATGTTTCATGTAGCTTGGCAAGGAAATTGAGTCGTGGGTATAGGACCCTTTACATGTAAGACCTATTGCTCATGCAATTTGGGATCCTCATTTTGGTCAACCGGTCGTGGAAGCTTTTACTCGAGGGGGTGCTATTGGCCCAGTGAATATCACTTATTCTAGTGTTTATCAGTAGTGGTATACAATCGGTTTACGCACTAATGAAGATATTTATACTGGCGCTCTTTTTCTATTTTTTCTTTCTGCCATATCCTTAATAGTAGGTTGGTTACACTTACAACCGAAATGGAAATCGAGTGTTTCCTGGTTCAAAAAATGTCGAATCTCGTCTGAATCATCATTTGTCATGACTCTTTGGCGTAAGTTCCTTGGCTTGGACAGGGCATTTAGTCCATGTTGCTATTCCTGCATCCATAGGGGAGTACGTTCGGTGGAATAATTTCTTAGATGTATTACCGCATCCCCAAGGGTTAGGCCCACTTTTTATAGTTCAATGGAATCTTTATGCTCAAAACCCCAATTCAAGTAGTCATTCATTTGGTACCGCCCAAGAGGCGAGAATTGCCATTCTAACTCTTCTCGGGGGATTCCATCCACCAACGAAAAGTTTATGGCTGACTGATATTGCCCATCACCATTTAGCTATTGCATTTATTTTTCTCGTTGCTGGTCATATGTATAGAACCAATTTTGGGATTGGGCATAGTATTAAAGATCTTTTAGATGCACGTATTCCTCTGGGGGGACGATAGGGCCATGGACATAAGGGTCTTTATGACACAATCAACAATTCGCTTCATTTTCAATTAGGCCTTGCTCTAGCTTCTTTAAGGTTTATTACTTCTTTGGTAGTTCAACACATGTACTCTTTACCTGCTTATGCATTCATAGCACAAGACTTTACTACTCAAGCTGCATTATATACCCACCACCAATATACCGCAGGATTCATCATGACAAGAGCTTTTGCTCATGGAGCTATATTTTTCATTAGAGATTACAATACGGAGCAAAATGAAGATAATGTATTAGCAAGAATGTTAGATCATAAAGAAGCTAGCATATCTCATTTCAGTTGGGCCAGCCTCTTTCTGGGAATCCATACTCTAGGACTTTATTTTAATAATGATGTCATGTTTGCCTTTGGCACTACGGAGAAGAAAATCTTGATTGAACCGATATTTTCTCAATGGATACAATCCGCTCATGGTAAAACTTCATATGGGTTTGATGTACTTTTATCTTCAAAAAGTGGCCTAACATTCAATGCGGGTCGAAGCATCTGGTTGTCGGGTTGGTTAAATGCTTATTCTTAACAATAGGTCCTGGAGACTTTTTTGGTTCATCATGATATTGCTCTTGGTTTACATACAACTACATTGATCTTAGTAAAAGGTGCTTTAGATGCACGTGGTTCCAAGTTAATGCCAGATAAAAAGGATTTTAGTTATAGTTTTCCGTGCGATGGCCCAGGATGAGGTGGTACTTGTGATATTTCGGCATTTTTTTGGATGTTAAATACTATTGGATGGGTTACTTTTAATTGGCATTGGAAGCACATCACATTATTGTAGGGTAACGTTTCAAAGTTTAATGAATCTTTGGTTAAGGGATTATTTATGGTTAAACTCTTCACAACTTATCAATGGATATAACCCTTTATGTATGAATGGTTTTTCGGTTTGGGCATGGATGTTCTTATTTGGACATCTTGGCTACTAGATTTATGTTCTTAATTTCCCCGCATGGATATTGGCAGGAAGTGATTGAAACTTTAGCATGGGCTCATGAACGCACACCTTTGGCCAATTTGATTCGCTGGAGAGATAAAACAGTGGCCCATTCCATTGTACAAGAAAGATTGGTTGGAATATCTCACTTTTCTGTAGGTTATATATTCACTTATGCGGCTTTCTTGATTGCCTCTACATTGGGCAAATTTGGTTAATTAATGTGTGTATTCACGATAATCTCATTTCTTTCGACGGAGAGGGGGTCCACCTTATTCTATTTCTACATCTAGGATTCGACTTGTATCATGGATACTAATAGGAATTCAACCATTATGGCAAGGAAAAGTTTGATTCAAAGGGATAAGAAGAGGCAAAAATTGGAACAGAAATATCATTCGATTCATCGATCCTCAGAAAAAGAAATAAGCAAGGTTCCGTCATTGAGTGACAAATGGGAAATTTATGGAAAGTTACAATACCTACCATGGAATAGTGCACCTACACGCCTTCATCGATGTTTTTTTAACCGGTAGGCCAAGAGCTAACTATCGAGACTTTGGACTATCCGGACGCATACTTCGTGAAATTGTTCATGCATGTTTGTTTCCAGGAGCAACAAGATCAAGTTGGTAAGGATTAACGCTTCATTTCTATTTCTATGGTCGATGATCATAGAAGCCCCTTTACCATTCTGTATAAATGGGCTTTGTATAAATGGCTATTCTATTTGCACAAATAGGTAAAGGGGCATTTAACCTTGTTTATCTAGTAGTTTTCAGTTTTTATCTTCGGCGCGTGTGGTAGAGAAGTTTGGTAGCTCAAAGTGCTCATAACCTTGAGGTCACGGGTTCAAATCATGTCTCCGCAACATCTTTTTCACCAAACTATTTTAGGTTGACTCTAGGAACTACCAATTAATTCCGCCACTTTTTGGGTGGTGGAAGGAAAAAAAGAAAAATTGGGAGGGATAGAATCACTACACTATCACGACCAACTATACCAGTCCTTAATTTAAAGATATATTTAATGCTATTTATGAAATTAAATAAGAAATAGTAAAGAAACAATTTTTATCTTGGATCTTGGGCTCAACATCTTGTTTGACCAAACTATTTTAGGTTGATTCCTTGGAACTACTACTCCACTCCCGCCTTTCGTTTTGGTGGTGGAAGGAAAAAGAAAACGTTGGGAAGGGATAAAATCACTACACTATCACGGCCAACTATACCAAATCCTCAATTTAAGGATATATTTAATGCTATTTATGAAATTAAATAAGAAATGTAAAAAAACATTTTATCTTGGATCTTGGGCTGATAGCGGGAACCGAACCCGCATCTTCTCCTTGGCAAAGAGAAATTTTACCATTCCACCATATAGTGCATTTTTTTTTCTTGATACAGTATGTGCCCACATATATGATATATAACCGGATCTATTTGTGCAGTGCCGGACACATATTCTCTTCGAAACGTTTTCAATTATTTTTTAATTCGTATTCTTTTTATTAAGAAGCTTGACCCCCCAATTTTTTTGTTTTCTTTATTTGATTTGCTTTTCTTTGGGACTTAGATTCAAATTTAATGTATCTATACCGAGAAAAATTAGGGGTCATTAGTTTTGGGTCTTCATACGAATAGGTTCAAGAGATGAGAGAATTAAGGATACCCACCGTAAAGACTAATCCATAAGGGATGTACCAGAAAATAACATTTTTGTTACTTGACCAGCCATCAGGAGAAGCAAATACAACGGGTACGCATTAATGAAGTAGCAATTAATGCAAAACAATCATTTGAAAGCAAGAGTCATGCTTTTAATCAAGTTACCAACAAATGAACTATATACCATTTGATCCCTCTATCAGCCAAAAATATTAATTGTGATAAAATATGTCATTGAGGGATTTACTTTATGATGAATCCATTGATTATATATGACTTATTACTACTTCCCTTTTTCGCAATTTATTCGTACATGAGAGGGGGTGGGGGAATGGGAATTTTTTAATTTCACAAATGGGCATGCTAGATCATATCTATATATGGAGAATAGATTGATCGGTGGATTCGAGACCGAGATCTTTCTACAGATAGTGGGGTATCCACACCTATGGTCATGTTCTATTTGGAGGAATAAAATAAAAAATAAGTCTTTCAGAGAGATGGTTGGAGGCGGTTGATAGCTCCCCGGTCCTGAAAACCGGTATAGTTTTGAACAAAGAACTACCAAGGGTTCAATACCTCTTTTTTTTGCACTGAATAGATTTTTTTATTTAGTGGTTTGCCCAATCTGCAATCAGAAAGAAAAGAGAATGGCTCGGCTATCCCACCTAGCCAAGCCATAAAAATATATTAGATATAAATTAGATAAAAATGAGTTGAAACAAAAAAAGAAAAAGGAATACTTGTTTATTCCAAGATTTATGATTGAATCAAAGTGATTTGTACTTCATTCACGCATTGGATCTCCTATATTATCTCAATTAAAAGGGGTCATGGAAAGTATAGGTTCAAAGTCAAGATTAATTCCTTTTCAAATCCTGCTGCAGCTGCACGAGCCCTTCCTGCATGCAAAAATAAATCCCATTTAAGAAGAAGAATCTTAGAACAAAATGACAGAAGCAACCAACTTCATGATATCATAATTGACTACATTTATCTCGGTAGCTACACCACCCACGAAATTTAAAGAACCGAAAGGAGCATAAGTCATATATTCATGCGGAATGCCGTTCCTGCCAAGGTTGTATGTATTTTTTCAACCTACCAAGTCTAACCCATTTGGACCCCTTAGAGGCTCTAACCATGGAGTACGCAGATCCCAAAACGCATAGTTTCCTCCAAAATGACTTCTTCGACTTGGGAACGCATTAGATATTTACCTAAACCAGAGGTCCTGAGGATCCCACGTTAGCCAAGAGGTTGTGGTCTCTAACTAGAAAAGTAAATGCTTGAGCTTGAGAAGCTTCCCGGTCCGGTAGGTCCGTCACCTGCACTAGGCGGTATTATTGAACCAGACAAAACACCAAGAAATGAAAACCAAAGACGGCTAAAGCCCCTAAACTATAAGATAAGTAATCTTTCAGAACATACAAGTGCGCGTCGAGCCCATGCGAAGGGTTTGGTTAAGATATGTCAGATTCAAACCAAGTATACAAATGGAACTTAAATCCATACATGTACTCTAGTATATCTTTCTAAATCGTCCACAACAACCCATCCTTCCCCTCCAAAAGGATTTAGTAAATAACCAAATATATATCAGGCTAAGGGTCAAGTTGGCCCTTGCGAATAGCTTGATGCACCATTCCTTAACCCTTGAGCGAAATGCGGCAAAAGAAAAGGAAGGAAAATCCATTGACCGACCCATTATCATCTCTCCACCTCCCGTAGGAACTACGAGATCACCCCAAGGATGCCTAGCATCCAGGGATCACGGACCGACCATAGAACCCCGTTCAATAAGTGGAACGCATTAAAGGTCCGCTCAGGCTAAGCAGTCGTGTTGAGAAGGGCAATGACTCATTCTTAAAAGTAGCATTCTTAAGACCAAAGAGTTGGGCAGAAAGGGGGAAATCCCTCCTTTCCGGGTTCTCCCGTAGTTGGATCCTCTCGGAACCACAAGAATCCTTAGTTAGAATGGGGATTCCAACAGCACCTTTTTTGAGTGAGATTTTGAGAAGAGTTGCCTCTTGGAGAATATGACGTATGAGTTGTAAGTCAGGTTCGGGGAGTTATTGTCTATGGTTGGCCTCTAAGGTAGAATCAGTTGGGGGTCCCCGAGAGGCGGTGGTTTACCCTACGATGAATGTCAGCAGCTCGAGTCCGCTATCTGGGAACCTCGTTAGCCGATACCAAGCTTTATGATAGAACCTAATTTTTCCGATTCGGCGGTTTGATCTATGATTTATCATTCATGGATGCTAAATAAAGATCCATTCCATTTAGCAGCACACATTAGGATAGCATAGCCTTAAAAGTGAAGGGCGAGGTTCAAACGAGGAAAGGCTTATGGGTGGATACCTAGGCACCCTGAGATAAGGAAGGCGTAGTAATCGATGAAATGCTTCGGGGAGGTGAAAATAAGCATAGATCCGGAGAGTCCCGAATAGGGCAAAAATTTTGAACTGCTGCTGAATCCGTGGGCAAAGCGATAACTCCGAAAATTGGAAACATCTTAGTAGCCAGAGGAAAAGATAGCAAAAGCGATTCTCGTAGTAGCGGCAAGTGAAATGGGAGTCACCTAAACTGTGAAAATGGGTTGGGGAGAGCAATACAAGATCATGTCGGGCTAAGCAACCCGAATACTGAATCTCAGAGTGGCAAAGTCTAGTAGCCGAAAGCATCACTAGCTACGCTATGACCCGAGTAGCATGGGGCACGTGGAACTCGCAGAATCAAGGACCACCTTTGCAAGGCTAAATACCTGCCAGTGACCGATAGAGAAGTAGTACTGTGAGGGAAGGGTGAAAAGAACCCCAATCGGGGAGTGAAATAGAACATGAATCGAAGTCCCTAAGAAGTGGCGTTTGGTGGCTTTTGACTGGTGGTGCCTGCTAAGAATGAGCTGATGACTCATGGTGGGCAGTGTTTGTTGAGGGAACCCACCGGAGCCGGAGCTAAAGAGAGTCTTCATAGGGAAATTTTCACCGTTATGGACCCGAGCCTAGGTGATCATCCAGACCAGGATGAAGCTGGGTGAAGCTATGGGAGGTATGAACCGATTGATATTGAAGACTCGCCGGGATGAGTTGTGGTTAGGGTTAAATGCCACTCTAACTCAGAGCTAGCTGGTCCCCTGAGTTTACTGAGTGCCAGCTGATTGGACATCTAGGGCAAGCACTTGGTGCGGGGCCACGAGAGAGTACCAAATGCCGGCAAACTCTGAATACTAGAGTATAGACTCAAAATAACAGGGGTCAAGGTTGGCTAGTGAGACGATGGGGGATGTTTCATCAGCGAGGGAAACAACCTGGATCACTAGCTAAGGCCCCCTAAATGACCGCTCTTATTATAAAGAAGTAGTGTAGAGACAGCCAAAGAGGTTTCTAGGCATCCAAATCCCTGAAGAGTGGGTACAGCTCACCTGGGACGAGCTTTCTGCGCCAAAGATGAATCGGCTAAGCGATCTGTCTAAGTTGTGGACGAAAAATACATCGGTAGGGGAGCATTCCACCTGAGAGAAGCCCGTGGCGAGCGGTGGACGGTTAGCGCAGAATGTCGGGTTGAGTAACACAAACATTGGTGAGAATCCAATGCCCTGAAACCTGGTGTCTTCCACAAGTTCGTCCACGGAGGGTGACTCTGTGGCCTAAGATCGGGCCAAAAGGCATAGTCGATGGACAAACAGGTGAATACTCCTATACTAACCCTTGTTGTCCCGGGAGGACTTATGAGGCTAGGTTAGCCGAAAGGTTATCGAATCACAAACATAAGGTTTCCTACTTTTATGCAAGAATAGAAAATGTTTCATCCAATGTTCGGCCACCAGAACTATGGCTGAAGTAACTATGCCATACTCAGGAAAAGCCTGAACTATTTGAGCAAGAGGTACCTGTACTCGAAACTACACAAGCGGGTAGGTAGAAAATACATAGGGCATGAGACAACTCTCTAAGGAACTCGAAAATACCTCGTAACTTCTGGAGAAGGGGTGCCTCACAAAGGGAGTGGCAGCACCAAGCCCGAGCGATCAAGCATCAAAAAATATCTCCGCAAAGTCATAAGACCATGTATGGGGATAACGCTGCCCAGTGTCAGAAGTGTCATGATGTTTGTGACCCAGATGACAGGGGAGCCGCGATCAAGCCCCAGAATCGCCACCATAACTATAATGGTCCTAAGGTAGCTAGTACCTGTCGGGTAAGTTCTAAACCCGCATTTAAAGGTAAAAGGACTGATAATCAGAGTCGAAGAGAGGATTGATGAAATAGACATGTCTATGAAGATGGATCACTCTGCACCTGGACAGAAATACCTATGAAGCCACTGTTCCCTGTGGGGGGTGCTGGCTTTGGGCCTTTTCAGTGTTTAGGTGGAAGGCGAAGAAGGCCTCCTTCCTGGGCCAAGCCATCTGTAGAGTGCTCACTCTGAAGGGATAGAATTCTCTAACCTTGTGTTAGGACCTCGTGCCAAGGGACAATCTCAGGTAGATAGTTTCTATGGGGCGTGGGCTCTCAAAAAGGTAACGGAGGCGTGCTGGGTTTAGCCTGGGCCGGACGGAGAGATTGCCCTCGAGTGCAAAGGAAGAAAGGAGCTTGACCGCAAAGACCCACTCGCCGAGCAATGATGAAAGTTGGTCTTAGTGATCCGACGATGCTTAGTGGAAGGCTACGCTTCAACGGATAAAAGTTACTCTAGGGATTAACAGGTTGATCTTCCCCAAGAGCTTCACATCGACAGGAAGGTTTGGCACTGATGTTGGCTCTTCACCTCCTGGGGTTGTAGGACCTAAGGGTTGGTTGTTCACCTATTAATGGTACGTGGAGTTGGGTTCAAAGTTGCCCTGAGAAAGTTCAATCCATATCCAGTGCGAGTGTTAGAGCATTGAGAGGACCTTTTCCTAGTATGAGAGGACCGAAGCGATGCACCCTTGGTACTAGAAGACGGCTCCCACGGTAAACGCCGGGTAGCTGGAAGTGCAGAGCGGATAACCGCTGAAAGCATCTAAATAGTAAGCTCACCCCAAGATGACTCGCTTCCTATTTCGACTTCAGAGCTTCCGGTAGCACACTTCAAGACAGCGATTGCCTTCGCCCTTCGAGATGGGAGCGACAAAGTTTTTGAGAATTCAAGAGAAGGCTCTAAGATCGAGTCGTTTATCATTACGAGAGGTGTCAAGCATGCAAAGTGATGTATGCAAATAAGCATCCTAATAGACCGGTAGACTTGAACCTTGTTCCTACATGACCTATCAATTGATCAGGCATCAGTTATTTATTTTCATTGTTCTAAATTCCTTTGACAATGAAAACCATTGTTCAATTCCTTTGACAACATGAAAAACCAAAAGCTCTACCCTCACTCTCTATCTATCTCAAGGAATAGAAGGGCAGAGGCCTTTGGTGTCCCCTCTCCAAGCCAAGAATTGGGCCTCACAATCACTAGCCAATATGTTTTTTATCTCATGCCTTTTCTTCATTCATGGTTAGATATTCTGGTGTCCTAGTATAGAGGAACCACACCAATCCATTCAAAACTTGGTATTAAAACCCTACTGCGGTGACGATATTGTAGGGGGAGGTCTCAAGGGAAAATTGTCACGCGATGATAAAGCTTAACACCTCTCATTCTTATTACTTTTCATTGGAAAATGAAAAAAATGAAAATCAAAAATATTACTTTATTCAAAACTCCAATTAGACATCCCTTCTCTCCCACTTCATACCTCGGAACGCACCCTTATTATAGAGATAAACGCGTTTTCACATCTTCTTTGAATTCGAAATGTCCGTGGGGAGATAGCAGTTCTTTTGAGGGTACTCCAGAGCAGATCCAGCAGACGGTGGCCTTGTAGGTCAGAGGATTAGAGCATGTGTCTACGAACCATGTAGTTGTTTAACCTCACCAACCATCCCAAAGCGTAAAGTACCCTTCCTCTAGGGGTAGGAAAATCATGATTGGGATAGCTAGAACCAAAACTATGAACTTGGGTGTGGTCTTTTGGTAGAAATGAATAGATTTTCTTTATCTTTTTATTTATTATTTATCGTGAATGGGGGAATCATTACACATAGTATGCCTGGTCGACGTATTTTTTTGTTTTATGCCCCATAACTCTTCCTCAGCCAGGCTTAGCAGAATAGCAGAACAAGTATTAGTAGCATAACAAAAAAGCCTTCCTCATCATTAGCTGACTTGCTCGCGCAATTGTGACCTCTCTAGAGAATCGATGACTACATCAAAGATGCAGTGCTATAGTACATCTGAGACTTCTTAATTGGCTAGTTGTAAATAGCCCCAGGGCTATTGAGTGAAAACATTATCTCTGAACCTAGACCGAGGTATTGATGGTGATTTTTTGGTCTGTGAAGATACATGTGATATAATGAGTATAGAATGCAATAAAAACAAAGATGGAATGGGTTACCCACTCTTATCGGGCAAAGTGATCCCCTTATTCTCTTGAATTTGACTAGAACTAATCAAATCTCTCAAGTAGATTCGAACCTATGACCAATCGGTTAACAGCCGACCGCTCTACCACCGAGCTACTGTGGAACAACAGGAGATTCACCCTGCAGGCAGTTCAATTCTCGCTCCCAAACCATGACAATATGAGCTCGAAGCTTCCTTCCTAACGCCCGAAACTTCTTTGTAGTGGCTCCCTACATGCCCATTTTAGGGAACCCCAAAGTGGCTTTATTTCATTATATTCTATCCATATCCCAATTCCATTCATTTAATATCCCTTTGGTGTCATTGATATAATAGATGTCGTTTCTAGTCTATCACTTTCTATTTTTCATATGGAAAGTTCAAAAATTATCATATAATAATAAAGAAATTACAATAGAAAAGAAATAAGGGAGGTTTGTGATTATTTTCCCAATCTTTCTACTAGGCAATCTAGTATCCTTATGTATGAAGATAATCACCTCGGTCGTTGTGGTCGGACTCTATGATGATTTCTGACCACATTCTCCATAGGACCCTTTATTCTCCTTCTCCAGCCATGGTTATGGGAAGAAGGGAACCGAGAAGAAGGGTCAGCAACAACCGGTTTTATTACGGAACAACTCATGATGTTCATATCGATCTATTATGTGCCTCTGCATCTAGCATTGGGTAGACCTCATACAATAACTGTCCTAGCTCTACTACATCTTTGTTTCATTTCTTCTGGAACAATACAAACACTTTTGATTATGGATCTACTACAAGAAAATTCAATGCGTAATCTCATCATTCCATGTACTCAATAATCTCATTTTTCAATTATTCAACCATTTCATATTACCAAGTTCCATGTTAGCCAGATTAGTCAACAGTTATTCCCTTCGAAGCAACAACAAGATCTTATTTGTAACAAGTGGTTTTGATGGCTGGCTAATTGGTCACATTTTGGCCCTATGAAATGGCTTGGATGGAAGTATTAGTCTCGATATCATTAAAACGATTATATTAGATCAATGTTCATTCGATTCATTGTGGCAATCTTGTGTTAGAATTGAGAAATTATATGGCTCGGATCTTTAGTATTCTTTATTTATTACCTGTGTCTACTATATAGAAGAATACCCTCACCATTCTTACTTTAAGAAACCGGAAGAAGCCTCAAAATAGAAGAAAGAGTATGTAAAAATAGAAATTGTTTTCGAAATAGGGGACTAAAGAGGGATCCACTGGAGAAGATCCTTATCTCTTATCCTTCCCTTTTTCGGAAGAAGGATGTGGGGCCCAGAAAATTCTATGAAACTAAAGAAATTCTAGTGAATGAAAAGGACAAAATAAAGGATAAATTCCACTCTCACCTTACAGAGATAGGCTATAACAATATTAATACTAGTAATATTCCACTTATGATTATGAGGATTATTATCTAAATAATAATAATGAACTACATAAAATTTAAAATTATAAACTCTGAGAAAAAATGAAAATAAAAACCTTTCTGGTTTCCAAAAGTCAAAAAGAATAAGTAATAAACTAATAAAAATACGGAAACAAAAGCTAAATACAAGAAAAGATAAGAAGAGTTGCGCCCGCTCTCATATATTTACTACCTTCCTACGATGAAATTAATAACTCAACCCCTAGTCATCCCATCAATTACTCGTGATAAAAAAAAAATGAGTAAATTCACTGATTCTCTTATCCCACCAACTAAGCACCTTGTATAAAAGCACTATGTAAGAACGATTATAAGACCAATCATATATTATTTAGAAGTTTCTGTCCCACAGAATTCTCTTAGGACCCTTTTTTTAACAAAAAAGAATTAATTAACTCAAAATTTTTGAAAGAAGAATAAACGTGTTTATATAAAAAGGATGCTATAAATACTGAAATAAGTTATTTGACCTGAAAGAACTACATCCTTTTTAAAAATTCATTCCACTCCATTGAATTATTTGACTTTACGCAAAGATTTATAGATGGAGCTAACCATTTCGATAATATATCAAATTACCCTCTTTTTACAAAGGAATAATTCCTAGAGATCCAAAAAAACATAGTAAAGAGTCCTAATACAAATATTAGGAATAGCATAGTATTTTTCTTATTCATAAGGATTTTGAATAAACCGTTTTTATGCTCAAAATGAGCAAAGAGTCATAAAAGGCTGTGTCATCTTTCTTCCATTTTTATTCACTGGATATTTATTTTTTGCAAAAATATACGTACTTTCATTATTATTCATTACACAAACAAGATTTTCTTTAACTCCATTTTTACCCCATAGAGATACTGAATAGAAGGGGTTTTTGTGTTTTCCACCATAATTTGAAAATGAACGCTTAAAACGTTCCTTCAAAAGTTAAATAGATCCTAAACATATAAATGCGGTTAATACCACCGTGGCCTGCCATTATTGCGAAAATTGGCGAATACAGCAAACTAATACAAGAATTTCATCTTTTTTGGACCAAAAACAAGCAAAAGGTAGAATACCACAAAGAGAAATTATAATCTAATAAAAATGTGATTTTTTGGTAATTGGACATGCTTTTCTTAAACCTCCTATAAGACCCGGATTTTAGCTGTAGAATATCCAACAATAGTTTCCATTGAATGAATAATGGATCCATTCAAAAATACAATGCTTTGGAATAAGCATGAGTAATCAACAAATAAAAGTATTTTGTAAGACCCCATACCTAGAGCTAACATATAATCCACTGAGACATTGTGAACAAGCTAAAGCTCTCTTAATGTCTTTTTGAGCAAGAGCTAAAGTAGCTCCTAATAATACTATTATTATTCCTATAAACATTATCACCATTATGTAAGGTGGCAACTCAAAAAGAGGAAGGAAGTCGAGCGGGCTCTCGCCGCTACCATAGTAGCAGCACGTATAAGAGCCGAAATAGCAGTTCCTCCATGGCATCGGTAACCATACATGAAGGGGGAATTGGGCGGATTTAGCAACTCATCACAATCGGCAAAATAAGAGAACAACGCTAAAAGTAACAAATAAAAATTGACCTCATTATTATATAACTTGTTATTGAATATTTCGAATAAACTCAAATTGAAAGTCCTTGTTATCCAATAAAACCTAAAATTCCTAATAATAAACTGCATCACCTACACGAGTAGTTACAAACGCTTTTTGATAAGTATTTGCCGCAATGTGTAAAACGAAAATCCTATTTATTGTATAGGAACACAACCCATCCCACTCAAAATATAATTCCTTATCAAATTGAACTAGTAAATCCCAACATGGAAGCACTCAAAAACTCATATAAGCAAAAAATCTCAAATAGACTTGATCATGAGCCATATAATTATCACTATAAATAAGAACCATAATTCCAATAGTAGTGATTAATATTGACATAATAGAAGTAAGTGGGTCAATCAAGCATTCAAAGTTCAAAGAAAAAATCATTGATGATCAAGACCTCATACATTGATAAAAGAATCGCTATTTATTTGTCAATGGACAGTAGATTTGAAAATCATCACTATGCTTAACAATAAAACACTCTGAAATCTAATGTACGCGAAATGATTTTTTGCCGTTGGAAATGTTCCGCCCCTTTTAACATAGGACTAGAAGTGGAATGTTGCAAGGATCCACGCATATTCATATTCCTCTGCCCATAAAAAAATTGAAGCTTTAATTAATTATTTCTGATTCACCGGATCTTACCTCTTTTGAAAGGAGTTAATAAAAAGTCAAAATATGTACTAACTTAAACTAATTTAAAACTTAAATTGAATTTTCTATTTTTACTTATTCTCAATCTTTGCTAAATACATCAACTATTGAAATTAAGTAAGTTACAATAAATCATATGAAAGGATTAATTACTAGTCCCTTGAAATAGCCTATTTTTTCTCCAAGTTTGACTAGTGAATCGAACGGGGATTCCAGTTTTTAATTTTCTGAAATAAAAATGCAGTTCTTATCTTTAAACCTTTTGAGGTATTTTATTGGATGTAAATGAAATGTGGAATCGTAAATAGAAATCAAATAGTTCAACTACTTTTGGATTCTTTATTTTATTTTTGATTTTTATTAAGTTCAACTAATTTCATTTCTTCATTTATACAGAACAGCCTAATAGAAAATTCCATAGGTATAGATTTTATGAATCAAAAAGAATATGAAGTAACGATACCAGTCAATAGAGAACCTTTCTTTTTACTATGAATGCTTAAATACAAAACTTGAAAACACATATTAATGTTTTCTTAATTTAATATTATGCAATTTTCACACTCTATTCCTATCTCAATAATGTTTTATTTGTGGAGGACTCTATTAGCTTGAAAATAAATAGTAGTAAAAAGAATTCATTTTGAATAATATATATCTTTCACATCCAGCTATAACAATGAGTAATTTTTAATTTCTAAATGATGTTCCAAAAACGCACTTCGACATCAAAAAGTGAGTCATAAAAATATTTGAAAAGGAAGTGAAATTAGTAGCATTAAAGGCTTTTCATTAGCGAAATCTCTTTCTACTGGGAGTTCGAAAAGTTTTTTTGTACGCCAAACAAAAACAAATAAGTAATAAAAGGTTCGAATAATTTGAATCAACCTTAAAAAATTATTCAATTATTATCTAATTTGAATAATTTAACAATTTCTTCATATTTGATATTGATTCGCTCATCAATCAATACGTAATGGAACTCTATTCTCTTTTCTGATTGATATATAAAATAATAGAATTAGGAAATCCTCTATTTACTATTTACTAAATAATAACTTTTTTTTACAAAAGAATAAAGATCACTTCTTTTCCAAGGTGGGGAGTTTTATTTTTCCCTTACTCGACCTATTTTCATAATTCAGTTAAAAAACTCAAAAAAATTCTATATTTCCATTCTATTTCCATATCTATAGAAGAACGTATATAAAAATCTTAGTGAAAGTTAAGAACTCATTCAACCTAATTGATTCTATTTGAAACCTTTTGTTTTGTCTAACTTTCTAACTTTTTATTTTCTCTGAATTGTTATATAGACCCCATGTATATCTTTCCCCAACCCAATAAAGAAAATTTCTTAATGAGATTATGTATTGTATGACTAATTGTCAATTTTGAGCGATGCAAAATAGGTGCTTTTCTTTATATTTCTGTCTTCGAAATCCCATTTTGTTTAGATTTATGAACAAAAATTAAATAGGAAATAGTTGGTTAAACAATGAAAACTAAAACTATTTCAACTCTATTCCTTAATTGAGTCTAGAACGGTTTAGTTACAAGAGTTCAATTCGAGGAAAGCATAAAATATAGGAAAGTCTTCAGGTTAAATAAAAAATATGACTCTAAACTCAAATATAAAATAATGCAGAACCTTAAACCTCAAGTTCCTATTTGTCAACCTTTATTGTTATTGATCCATTTGATCATTACTAAACTAAAACAACTTACTCAGTCTCGACGATTGCTAATTGATAGGCTATTATGAGTTCAAGATAGACCGCTATGGTGAAATTGGTGACATGCCGCTTTAGGAAGTAAGGTTAATGTGCATCTCGGTTCGAGTCCGAGTGGAGGACACCGTCTTCTAAAAGGATAAATAGATCTTATAATGAATTCAATGATTTCCATTTTCGAATTATGTACTATGGACTCTTCTTTTAAAGATTTTTTATGATATTTTCAACTCCAGAGAAATATACAACTCACATTTCCTTTTTGATCGTTTCATGTAATTACAATTCATTTTGATAAACTTTAGTTTGATGAAATCATGACTATACGATTCATCAGAAAAGGGCATAATAGTTACTTTTCTGTATAACGGGATTATTAGTTACTCGTTGGATTTCTTCAGGATTTCCTGACTAAGAGATTTATATGAATCATTAATTTTTATTTCATGGAGTTTCTCCTTTATTCATAATTCCATATTTCAAAAAAAATATTTTAATTTTAAGTAAAATAACTAGGCCAAGTGCTATTTTTAGCCAAAGCTTTGCTACTTCAGGTATTTTAACTGAAATACAACAATCTGGAATATTAGTACCGCTCTTCAATTTGAGGGTTAATAATGCACGTAATTATGATGATATTGGGCTATGCAACCCTTTTATGTGGATCGTTATTATCAGTAGCACTTAGTGATTACATTGAAAAACAAATCTTAATTTTTTTATAAGAGCAATGGTTTTTTAAACGAGTCATTTTTCTTGGGTGAAAATATTTTCGAAAATACTTTTTTTTCTGCTAAAAAATTATTATAGGTCCCAATTGATTCAACAATTGGATTATTGGAGTTATCAGGTTATTAGTTTCTAGATTTGCTTTTTTAACCATAGAAATCCTTTCGGGAGCCGTATGGGCCTAATGAAGCGTGGGGGTCGTATTGGAATTGGGACCCAAAAGAAAATTAGCATTTATTACTTGGATCGTGTGTGCAATTTATTTACATATCGAACAAATAGAAATTTGCGTGGGTGCACCCAGCAATTGTAAATGCTATAGGCTTTCTCTTATAATTTGGATATTCTATTTTGGGGTCACCCACATGGTACTAGATTGACCTAAAGTCTTTCATATTTTAAAATTTCGAATTCAAATAGAATTGAAGGAAAATGGATGGATAAGCCGATATAAAATTTTATTTGAATTCAATGTTTTTAATAGAAAATTTTTATTGACGAGCTACAAAAGAATTAGACTATGTTAAACTAAACGATTATTGGAAAGTTCAGATGGAACAAAAAAATCTATTGATAAATGAATTCCAATTTAATACTATTACTTTAAAAATCTTTGCTCTATAATCTGGTTTGTCTTGTAGTCCAAGCAATCCCGGTACCATGACGTATCTCGAAGCCAGTAGTAATTAGTAGAATAAAAAGACTTATACAAACCATTGAAGTAATTCCATCTCCTACGGTATAAAGATGAAAATTTTTGTAATCTTCTGAACTTTATGAACATCGCAACAAAATCGTTTAAAACATTTCATAGATCCTATAAATAAGAAGCAAGCTACAGCCTACAAAATAGGAATTAGATAGAATATAGAATAACGACGTACAAACAAGAACCAATCCCAAGGAAAAGGCAGAATAAATTGGATTGGGAAGTAATACCACCCTAGACCCCTAATATGAGACCCGATCCTAGAAAGACTAAAAGAAAATCATGTATTGGTTCGTATAAATCCATTTTTGTTAAAAAATCAAAACGAAGAATTTGCCATGACTTTTTATTGACCGCACCAGGAAAACAAGTTTTTCTATTTATTATGATACTTCTCTAATTGTTAATTGAATGAAATTGCAATGGGTAAGGAATTGACGCAGATGCTTTTATTTTATTTGACCACTATCACCTCTTTATTCGGCCGAAAGAGTAGCTTAAACCTTTCTATTTTTTGATATCATTTATCTACTTTTGAACCATTACTATAATATGAAATCGGTTTTGTTCTCAATATAAATTAAGCTAGGAGTCTTATTAAGCAACCACCAGTTTGAATTGACAAAGAAAAAATCTTATTATTTTATATCCGAACTAAGCCTTCGTAATTCGACTATTTTTCAATCGAATTTAAGGGTTTATTCATTATTTATTTTGGAGGTATATTCGAAATATGAATTGTGTAATCATCAATTACCGACGTTGGTAAGAGACCCAAAGCGATTTGATTATAATTCAATTGGGTGGACGATCATAGAAAGTTCATATTATTCGGTCATTGATAAACAATTTGTTGGCCAATACTCAACGCATCACACAAAATATGGGCGTATTCCAAAATCAATACTGTAATTAGGCAATTATTTCTTTCGAATATTATTTGTGCTTCCAACTTCCAATCAACAACGGGTAAATCTATAGGACATGCATGCACACACATTTTCACAAGAAACGTATTTATCAAATTCAAAGTGTATCTGCCTCAGAAACACTCTGTTGTGATTAATTTAGTAGGGGTATAGAATAGTTATGCAAATGATTTGTACATGGATAGAGTAATCATGAAACCTTGGCTGATGTATTTGGCGGCTCGTATTGTTTGTTGGACCATAATTTATAAATTCAAGCATCATAGGGAGCATATTTAGAAGATCTATAAAAAAGAGTTTATGCTTGTTTCATTCTCTTGTTTGAGACAAGTCGTGAATCTAGAATATTGTGGTCTTTTACAGTGAAAAAAGTTGGGACGAGGTTGTCAATAATAGATTACCTAGAGAAATAGGTAAAAGAAATTTCCACCCAAGATTTAATAGTTGGTCCATTCTCAGCCTCGGTAAAGTCCATCTTGTTGCAATAGGAATGAACAAAACAAATAAGTTTTATTAATGTGGTAAAGAGACTGATTAGTGTTCCAAAGATTTTACCCTTTTATTTTTGTCAAATAGACTATGAACAAATATGTACGTATAGAAGATTCCAACCTCCCAAGTAAAGAACTGTTACAAATAATGAAGAAACTAGTATTCAGATATGAAGCAATGTAAAATAAACCAAAATTGATACCTGAATATTCGGTTTGATACCCCTTCTACTGCCTTCTTGCTTCTGCAAATCAAAAGGTACCACACTCGGCTAGAGAAGAAATTAGAAAAACGATAAACCCGATGGGTTGATTCCACAAATTTCACCCACAAAACCATATATTTTGATTAAGGGCTTTCTACTATACCAACTGTACTTGAACTGTTAGATAATCATATTCGATGATAACATCACTATGGACATCGTTATTACGTAACCGTACATGAGATTTTCACCCCATACGGCTCGCAGGTCACAAACAAATCTATGCCCCTATTCTTTATCTTGATATGTTTGTCAGGTAGAGTCAAAATCTATCCTAAGGTCCCCAACACTCCAATGGAATTTTTACATGTTATATTTAAAACCACAAATAAGTGCTTGAGTTGATCTCATCTTTTAAGAATTTTTCATTTTCTTTGTTGACATAGTTATCATTAAATAAAATGCTCTTTATAGCAATATAACATATACATTTCAACCTCGAATTTTCAATAAAAAATTAGAGAGTCCTAATACTCATGAATCATGACAAAAATTTTTCTCTCTATAAATCGCAATCAAAATGGAATTTAGGAAAGAAGAATAAAAACAAAAAAAGAAATAAGGAAGAAAAAAAAAGACATCCCTCCTTTTCGCTTTTGCAATTAGATTCTTTTCTTTATAATTTATTTTATTTCATTCCTCGTTCTCCTTCTCGTAAAATGGGCCTTTAACCAAAGTAAAAGATTACTTCATTCTTGATAGTTATTTACTTACTCAGTGGATAGGAACATACTCTGTATCAAAATCATGGGGAGTGCTTCTTGATCATTTCTACGGAACGTAAAGCCCAAAATTCAATTTTTGTACATAAATATCCTCTTGATAACTTACATAATCTCAATTACTAATCCTTTTGTGTATCTTGGGCCTTCCTAACCATCCACTCATTTTTCTTTTCAACCTCTCCCGTTGTGGAAATCATCTATGTAATAGACGGTAAAAACCTGATGCGCTGGATCTTTTGAACCCTTCAAGCTTACTTATGAAAATTCACCAATCTTGGGGTAAACAATTTCTATTACTTATGTTTATTTACTTTTTCATCATTTGATTCTTTGTACATAGGAAATGAGACTCAACCTTTTTACTGAAAATTTCAAGCCATTTTCTTTCACTTATAGCTATCTGGCTTAGTTCATCAACTCAGCCATAAAGAAAATGAAAATATAGTATATATTCAATCAAATCTTTTTACCCTTGTTTCTAGAAAGAAAAGAATTTGGAGAAATTTTAGGTCTCATTGAATCACACGTGGAGATATTGATAACACACATAGAGCTAATATGTTTTGAAAGGTAATGATTAAAGAATGTCCAGTTACCTAAAAAGGAATATTGATCCATATCCCGACATAAAAAGTCCAACGGGAGCAATACTTGAAATGGCAATCCATAAAAAAACACCAATACTAAGATCATCTAGAACAAGGTGATCACTAAAAGGAATTACTAAATAACTTACAAAGATAGATATTAATGCTATGGATGGTCCGACATATCGAATAAATGAGTATCTCATGTAGATGGAATATGTCTCTTTTCAAAAGTAGTTGTCCCATCTACTAGAGTTTGAAGAATTCTAAAGGGCCAATAAATTCTGTAGCCTGATACGTTGTATTCTTGCAGATATTTCTAACCAAATAATTACTTAGTACACTCTATCGTGATCTTACCACAAGAGTTTAATGGGGACAAGAATCCATATGATCCCATAGACTTCTTTTAAGGATTCCAATTTTGAAAAAGAATTGATAGTCTCTATTTCTTTTTGTATCACTATCATTTCAATGACCAACTTCTCTCATAATGATATCTATGCTACCTAGTATTGCTCAAAAGATTCGCCAATTTCATTCTTTTTAACTAACCAGGAAGAATTTGCAAATTGATAAAACTCCGTGAGTGGATTTTCCATCTCCAAGGAAAAAATCTCTGATCTCCTAGAGAAAATTCCAATTCTCCTTTTGGGGCTTCAACTCTTACATAAAGTTCTTGTTTCGACAATTCAAAAGTTGGAGAAGGTTTTACCACAAACCGATATTCAAAAGTTATTCCATTCAGGATCTTACCCCATCGTGTGCCTGAATTTCCTCAAATTTTCATAAGGCCCCTCCTGACCTTCCAGAGCTTCAGTTAATATCTTATGGATTCTATCATTTCACTAATTCAGACTAAACAATGAGCTAGTGAATCCTTCGTTGCCATTGAACTTGCCAATGTAAATTCATCCTAAGACTTATAATGATAAACTTTATGAAGATCCCATTCTATTCCGTATGCTTCGGAGCATTGGTCCCGATAAACCCCAATTTAATGCCTCGTTCCCCTAATAATATCATGCCCCCGAGCTCCACACTCCCGGGACGAAACACAGCATTTGTAGTTAAAGGTAAATTCCCAAGTCAACCCAAGGTCTATCATAACACTGGTAATCTGATTAAAAACATAGAAAAAGCTTTAAAATAATAAGATAAAACATTTATAAGAAAGAATCAGTTTACAAAGTTTTATATAACTGAAAACAAACTAAAATGTGATTCTCTAACTATGTCCGAGAGCCATCTATTTGATGAGTTGCCGACAGCTGCCCTAAGTCTAGTTGAAAGAAATATAATCGAAAGAATAACACTCATCCTCTAAAGATGTATGACCACCACTGGTACAATCGATATCACCTGCAGTACCCACAATGGTGCTGAGTCTGAGAACCCGTGGCTGTATCATGAAACGATACAAGAGAACGGTATGCTGTCAGTGATTTCTTGAATGTACGAGTAAGTGAGAGATATAAATAACATGAAAGAACTAGTAACTGAACTAAATGACATGAAATGACAAACTGAAAATACTGAAAACTGATACAACTGGAGTATAACTGATATGGTCAATAATGACTCTAGCTAATGGTCATAGACATGCCCTAAGTCTCGAAATACCACACCGAACTAATCTTAAACCGAACTGAATTGAGAAATCTCGAGAGTGAACCGACCTGACTAATGAGAGAGGCTATAACCAACATATAACCACGTGAGCGACGTGAGTCCAATGTACATACTCCGTCAGACCCAATATACCTTGCCAGGGTATAAAGAAATGACCGTGAGATCACTGTGTCTGGGGCCATGGGAGGCCATAAGGCCAAATAAATAAAAACTACGGTGGAAACATAGTTCTGGAACCTGGGTGCACTGGAACCCCAGCCCTCTCGGTGTTAAGTCCTACTCCCACCGGATAATCCTACCATGAGGACTACTACCAAGCGGATAGTTTCGGGATATCAGTCAGACTATAATCACTTAGGGATACTGGTCTGAGAGCACCTCAAGTGTCTTATTGAGCCGGATTTTTTGAAATCAGGTTCTAAGACTGGTTGAGCTGCTTATCTAGAAGCATCGTAACCGGCTTCAAGAACAAATCCTAAGTTTTCAGTGTCAGTATTCTAAGACCGGTCGAGCTGTTTATCTCGAAAGTTTCCAACCATCTAAAGAACCACCAAAATCTAATAACTGATATCTGAGTCTAATAACTGATAACTGGGAGGCACCTCTAACACCTCAAGAAACGACTTTAGTCAAACCGATCGCCTGATATTATTCTCGTCAACCCGAGGTTGCTAAAAAATCACTAAGGCTAGACTGACATTCCCGAGTGATACTGAGTAAATAAATTTTCTGGATGAGACTGACTAATTAAACCTTTAACTGAGTTTCTGATACATACAAATACTATAGGAATTCCTTAACTTTGAAACATTCAATCATGATTCAATAATTCATTACATATACAAGATTCAAGTTTCTGCCTGCAAGTTAGGTTAAAATTTACTTCACTGGGATAGCATCATTTTGTCACAAAAATATTAAATTAAATTACAATGAACATATATTAAGATTCCACATGAATTATTCAAGTTGTATGACAAACAATATCTTCACTTTCTAAAACCTCAAGGCTAGAACTGATAGTGAAACAGGAAAGAGCTTAGGGAAACAAGGGGAGAACAATCTCCTTGTTGAATTTCCACATACCCGCTCGAAGGATCTCTCTCAAAGACTTTGAAGTTGCCACACCTGGGAGAGAAAACCTAGTTTTTGAGCCTTGGGAGAAGAAGGGAGAAGAAGAAATTACGATGCTTGTGAGAAGAGTGAGAGGTTATAAATAGAAACTCCTTGCACTTGACTTAAAGAAGCCTAAACAACCTTAGTTTGTTGGGTTACAGAAAATACAAAAATAACCTGGAAAAAGTTCTGAAAATCTAACCGTCTGGTGCTACGGGTCGTACCAGTGATTAATGGTGGCTTCGATCATGGTATGCCATTCATGGCTTCTAGGTGGATTAAAAAGGTTGTTGAAACTCCTAGTATGGGTGCTCGGCACATTCACACTTCATACCACGAGTTGTACCAAGACTCGTGGTAACACGGCTGGTCCTGTCTGCCCAACCCCGACAGTGTGTTTTTAATAACCGGCTACAATCTCTTACTTCTGAATCGATTGATATGAGATGATGCGTTGGAAAGAAGATTAAAGGTATTTAATTAGTATGCTAGATTACCAAAAACAATTCTTGTATAATAGTAGGTACGATCATTTAATGTTGGGTCCCTGTAAGAACTTTCATGAAAACCCACGGTAGGCACTGATCACCTTTCTTGCTAGATGTTCCTTATAACCTTAACTTTAATTCAATGCACTTCTTATTAATTTTAAGAATTCCTATGTTAACACCTTGTATTTTCCTTAAATTATCGGGCTTTAGTCTATCCACCCTACCTAAAATAGTTCCAAACTTTAGCTGAAACCTTATGGTGGTGTACAATATCGCCAACTCACACCTATTATGACTATTCCAGACTATCATCTTGTGACTATACCGAGTCTTTGTAGTGCTACCGGGATCCTTCCATGCAAAACACCCTTGTGAACCTCCTATATAAGGATGTCCTTCAGTACGACTCTGTACTACCCTGCTACGGATCGTAGGATCCTGGACGTGGTTTTCCTCTCTTCCTGCCAAACTCTCTGAATCACACTCAGTGAAACCTTGGTACGACTCTGGCTGACTTGGCACGAGCCTATGAACCTGCCATGACTTCTCTAACCCATCTTGAGCTCTGAGCCTCTTGAACACACACTACTTGAGTCCTTGATACGACCCATAAAATCCTCCTACGCACATGTACTGAGGCTCGTTTTGAGGAAATTTTCCAGTTTTCTCCATATGACCTGGCATCTCTCCAAATCCGTGGTTTAGCCTATATAGGGATTTTTGGGGTACATAAATATTCCCTGGGAACATTCATCCTCGAATGTAGGCTAAACATACTGAAAGATAGGGACAGAACTGAAATCCGTGATGCTGAACATCCGAAACTGAGAACTGATGGGGTGACTGAGCTGAAAGGATTGGAAAAGAGCTATAACTCGGTAGAACTTGGCGGTATTAAAAGCTTCAATGCCAATGGAGTAGAAGCCGATCGAAGCAAATTGGCATAGATTCTGAACCGAAGCTTCGAATTGTACATGCATGATAAGATATGAGAAGAACTGAAGTAATATGAAGCTGGCATAAAAACTAAGTAGGGTACTATGAGAAACTATTTCCTAAGTAGTTCCTCCTACTAGCTGATTGTTCCTTCAAACCTTCACCGAAACCACTTCCTCATTTCCACTTACGATCTTGACGATCAAGAATCTCAATTGGAACCTTCGTTTTAAAAGAGGCTATCATCCTCACTAACACCTCATCATCACCCCCTTCATGGGTGAAACTTGAGACCTGCTAGCTGCACCAACTTCCTTGAATACCACCAATTGACCCCTTCCTGCACTTATCACTAAAAATCATCTTATTACTCCTCTCGTAGCACACCATTCTTAGGAATTTTCCATCTCCCTGTAAATGTCTACCTATTGCAACCATCATTTATATCATGAGAGAACGTACACAAGGCTTAGAATAAGGAAATTGTAAGCACGAATCATCTATGAAATTTGAACTAAGCATATTATGACACATGAGTCCACGTACATGAAGAGTTTCATGACATGAAGATGAGATTTATAGAAATCGAGGACTAAGACCAGGATCACTGTCTGAAGCGGTTATCTGTACTCCTAGAGACTGAACATAAGCATTAGTAGAATATAGTGTTAACTGAAACACAAGAGAAAACATTTGGATAGGAAGTTTTGACACTTGAAAGCTGCTATATTTGGAGCCCTTATAATTGAACACTTAGGGATTGGCTTGGCCTTTTTAATTTATCATCTCTCCCTTAACTTTAAGTCATCATTCTCAAGCTCTTAGATCCTTTCTTAAGGCTAGGATAACATCATCACTCTTGACTATTCGCCTCGATAAGCTATCACTAAAAAGGCTTCATACTTATAACCATTTCATACCGCCATGGGATACTCTCATACTAGCATGCTAAAAGGCATATCATACCTTATACTATGGCTCCTGGCCTACAACATGCAAGATCAAAATGAGAAGTCTCATAAATATCGTTGCAACTATATCTGAGCTATCTTCCACCTGTACTATATGTTGTGCCCTGGAGATAACATTCGCCGGAATGGTGGAGTGAGTCTTCCCACGTCTCACTAGAGGGAAATTCCTTATTCTATGGTCTGATTGTCCATATCCAAAACATCTTTCCCTACCAAGAAAGCAGAATTTCCAAGGTATCTTTCCACAGTTCTCGGGCTAAACTGGGCGACCTGGAGGCAGGGCTGCAGAAGAGATAGCCGGGCTCTATTGCCCCGTATGGCCAAGGGCAATCTCCCGAGTGTATCCAACAACAAGAAGAAGGTATAAATGGATTGAACAAAGGGAATTCGAGCAAATTGGCGATCTCAGATGTGTTGATATTAATGGTGACTCATTATTTCAATGAATCATTTCTTCGGACAGAAGAAGATTATGTAAACACTTACTTGAGATCTCACTTATCAGATTCCATTATGGAAGACACATTTTTCAAGAATTCGCCATGATATACCTGATCCATGCACAATATCAAGAAAAATGGATACAAATTTTTGACTTCTACTTAGTATTGCTATGGTCTGAAAAGTATCTAAAAATATCAAATTTAGATATTTAAAAATTCTGTCTAAGTAAGGAACCATGGCATATATGTTTGGACTAGATTCCATTTTGAGAGAGTTGAAAAGCACTATCTCGTTGGAAAGGTTCTATACATATCTTCCCTTTTTCAACGCATTTGTTTAGACAAAGACTCCGATTTTTCCTCTTTTCGGATGATAAATCTTTCTCAGAACATGGAGTGTGAATCAAACCCATGTTTGAATTGAAATTGAGATACTGATGCAAGTTCTTCCCTTCTAAATCAAATAGATTCATATCTGAAAGAGTTTGATAATAAGTTCTTTAAAAATTGACTATTTGCCCCTCTGTTAGAGGTGTTCCAAAAATATTGCGATCGAGTAAATAGCTCTACGAATGGATCGACTTGGAAAATGGAAAGATTTGTACAAGTTATACGTTTCGTCACCACTTTGGGGAAAATCGTTAGGTATGAATATGTTAGATACCTATGACTCGATTGGTGAAATAGTATCTCTCCCCCAAAAAGCATGTTTTTTTTTACCGACACACAAAGAAAATATTTTGTTGCGAATGAACAAGATACTGAAGAATTGTCCATACATAAAATCAAAATTATTGATACGGGCCTTTTCCACAAAAAAGGGGAATCTTGTGTTCCAATAGAAGCAGAAGTGATGTGGATTATTCAAGAATCAAAGTCGATTTTCTTTATAAAAAGAAGATATCAATGAATTTCTATGAAATAGTTACACGAGATTCAGCCAATTTCCTTGATCATGGAATATCATTGAGAAGAAGGAATCCGAGTTATCAAAGGATTTCCTGCGATTATTTCTAGTATGGAATGAGTCAATCATCCACTTCGGTATCTTATTGAACAAAAATGGTGATATTGTTCATCCATTGATCAAGAATTTCAATTTTTGGGAAGTATCATGATCATCCAATAAGAAGGGTTTCAATTTTTTCAAATGAATAATTTGAAGACCTATTGATTCTAACAACTGATTGCAGAGTTGATCATTCGAACCTTTCAATTCATAAATGTAGATCTCGGACCTATGAGTGGGGATATTTCTGAAATTCACACAGAAAAAAGGAAGTGAGTTAGACAAAAATAAAAGCAACTTGGAAAAAAAGAAATGAAGTGGCTTAGACAAATCTTTTTTGTCGATAAAACCAATCAATCGAATATTGATTAATATGTAATCGATCGAACACTACTTGAAAACGACTCTTGTGCTCTGAAATGAACTGTTCCAAATGTTCCTGGAAATTCTTTCTCCTATTGGACCATTTGTATCTATATGCATAAGGATCCCAATTCATGGATCTCTCCGTTTGAGAAATCAAAATAAGAGGCTCGACCATTTTTTCTGACTCTTTTTCAAATTCGATAAATATTGGTTGATCGTATATTTCATTATAGTTCTATGATTCAGAGTATCCTTTCCTATTTGATCCCTTTGAATTCNGTATCCTTTCCTATTTGATCCCTTTGAATTCCATATTTGAAGTTGTGATCAGATCTATTCATTAAAAAGAATCGATTCAATACATTTCTTATGTACCCATAGATACTATATTGGATTTGAATCAGATTTTGGATCAATCTATATTGAGTGACTGCCTCCATTATGTTGTTGCTAGCAAATACCACTATTTTTGATTTTGGATCTCCCAAATCATTCCCGCAGGAGATACAGACCCATTTTTTTATGATCCTTCAAGAAAAAGATTCATTCTACTCATAAAAATAGGAGGTAGAACCAATAAAAATTTCTTTTTCGATTTATCCCTAGCCTCATTCAAGAATTGTTTTTTATCCAAATCGCAGGAATCAATAGAAAAGGAAAATATCTTATGACGCACCAAATCCGGCTTGGTTATTGATATAGTTAATAGATCTGCCATTTCTTGAAATCTCTCTTCTGATTCAAAATCATAGTGGAACGTGTATCCTCCCCTATTCCAGACATGGAATAAATGAAATAAATCAAAAAATGGATTTTTGTTCAAGAATGAAATCTTATTGGAACTGTCCATATCCGGTTCATCCTTCGAAACCATATCACATCCCGAATCTAATGAAATAGGATGAATTGAGATGGTATTTTGTAAATACGTAATTATCTTGAATACATTAACCATTTCTTTCTTTTCCGGTTGCCTGAAAGGGACAAAAGAAAGATCTTGTTGTTTCTTCAACAATTTATGATCTCTACTGGACCTCTCGATAGGATTCGAACCCAAATGAAGTTTTGACCATCTACCAGAGAAAAAAGAACAAATGGATCTTGTAGGATTCCAAAGAAATTCTTTGATTTCTTCCAGAAACAAATCATTAATCATCTGCTTCTCACGTTCCGTGAATAGCTGGGAAATTGAGGAATATCCAGAAAGCCATTTCAGGAATTGGCCTGATTCTATCTCTTTTCATTCCGTTTGAAGAAAGGAAGAATCCCAAAGAATCAATCTTTCTTTTCGTTGTTGAATCTCTCTTTGATTAATCAATGTATGATATTCTGAATCCTCATTACTAATGGAATCAAAATGATCTCTGTATTGATCAGAAGATTCTTTCAGTTGGCTAGAATCCGTTACTTGAACGAAACTAGATCTTGTGGAATCATATTTAATATTTGATGATACATTCTGTACCTTGCTAAAAAGTCGATCCTTATTTACCAACCACACATTGTCTAACCAAATCCAATTCTCCCTTGATACGTTTCTCAAAAAATCCAATTCGGGCGGATTCTTCCCCCAACTAACGAAGAGATCTTGGCGAAATTGCTACATATGAAATTGAGCACGGTTTTGCAAATAAATAGCCCACTTGTTTATCGAGAAGAGATGAGAAACATGCTAAATATCATTTGATTGAATAGTTGACCCAACCCCTTGTTGTTTGAAGAAACCCTCCACTTCAATTGGTATTTTTTCACGAAAAGTAGACATGAGATAAGAAATCTAGTTTTTCACTAAGATTTTGAATAGCGATCCAGAATTCAAGTTGATTCTATTTCGACTCTTCCTCAGAGAAAGACGATCAAACAATTCCCAATCATGGTCCTTGCGGATCGGATCATCCCTATAATATAAAAAAATCTAGATATTTGAGATCTTTCACTTTGAATAAGATCTCAACTCCAGTGACGGTTTCATTAGATATCTTACAACTAGAATCCCTCTTTTTTCTGATCCAGTTCCTCCACCAACGCGAACCCCAATTAGATTTAGGCATGCTACACTTTTTAGTTATTTGGAGAACCCAAGTACTCTCTTTCGGATTCAGGAAACAACTCTCAGAGATCTTTTTTCCTTTGGGAAGATACAGGAGCGAAAAAATCAACCTATTGATATTTGAAGACCCAACGGATTCTTCCAATGTATCATTTCTAGGTCCAATGAAATTCATAGGTATAGGAAGAAGCCCGATCAAATAGAGATTTTTTCTTTCAACCATATTTCTATTGTTAATACGAAATATAAGGACCGCTACTAGAAAGAGTATTACACCCTTGATTGTGAAATTTCGATTGCTTGTTGAACCCTGTGAATTTCGTGAAAGTAGGATACTCCAAATTCGAGTGTCAAAGAGTTTTAGAAAACGTTCTTTATGGAAAAAAATGTGAATGAAAGATCCCATTGAATTGAATTGAGTCCATGAATCTAAGAAATGGTGAGAATTCTTGACCTCTCTCAATTCGAGAATCCAGGATTTGAATTGATGTCCTCTCATTGATTCCTCCTAAATTGCATTGATTTATCCTAAAGATTTCATTTCAATTGGAATTTGGTTATTCACCA
>JACEIK010001553.1:27567-45373 GCA_018107945.1 Datura stramonium | reverse complement strand
GTATACAATAGTTGGATTGTAGCGGGTATAGTTTAGTGGTAAAAGTTTGATTCGTGCTATTATCCCTTAAATAGTTAAAGGGTCCTTCGGTTTGATTCGTATTCCGATCAAAAACTTTATTTATTAAAACGATTTAATCCTTTTTCTCTCAATGAAAGATTTGAGAAAAAATATATATTCTTGTGATTTATATCCAAAGGTCACTTAGACATTGACAAAATTGAATTATGAAATTGCGAAACATAATTTTTTAATTGGATCAATACTTCCAATTGGATAACTATGAATAAAGGATCCATGGATGAATATAGAAAGTTGATTTCTAATCGTAACTAAATCTTCAATTTCCTATTTGTAAAAAAGAAAGTGAAGCAAAATGGCTATTAAACGATGACTTTGGTTTACTAGAGACATAAACATATTGTTTTAGCTCAGTGGAAACAAAATTCTTTTTCTCAGGATCCTATTAACTAGAAATAGAGAACGAAATAACTACAAAGGTTGTTAGAATCCCCCTCTTCTTGAAGGATCATCTACAAAGCTATTCGTTTTATCTGTATTCAGACCAAAAGCTAACATAGATGTTATGAGTAGAATTTTTTTTTCTAATTTTGTTCATATCTTAGATCTATAAATTGACTCATCTCCATAAAGGAGCCGAATGAAACCAGAGTTTCATCTTCGATTTTGAATTAGAGACGTTCAAAATAATGAATCGACGTCGACTATAACCCCTAGCCTTCCAAGCTAACGATGCGGGTTCTGTTCCTGCTACCCGCTCTATATCTATTTATTCTAAATATTTTAATCTATTCACTAAATCAAATTTAGTTTATTAGTATAGATTATGTCTCAACTCGACACCACGAAGGACATCACTCTAAATCCCGTAGTACATCATTGAATATACAATTCCAAAATTTCTTTCACATCCGATTCTTTACGGGTTTTTTTCCAAAAAAGTGAAAAACGAAGAAAAAATCAAAATGAAAAGTATCCATTGTCTAATGGATAGGGCCGGAGTCTTCTAAACCTTTGGTATAGGTTCAAATCCTATTGGACGCAATTTATATCCATATATATTTTTTTTAGATTTCGATAACAAGAAATACTGTTTGACTATTTGAATCCAAGATGCTTAATTCCTTTTTTTATTAAGATAAAAGTGATCAATATTTCTTTATGCTTATTCTGAATTATAAAAGCATCATTTAGTCCTAAAGAGCTTCTTTGAAAAGAGCTTATTCTTCCTCGGTAAATATCGTGGTAGAAGCTATGATTTCTTAGAACTGAGGTTTATTAGTTTTTAAGTAAGTACATAGCTCAAAGAAATTTCCTTGCTTGTTCAACTTCTAATGAATCAAAATAGTTGTTTGTTACATGGTATAAATAGTCATTATCTTCTCTTCTACCGTGAGAGGAAAGTGATTGGGAATTATTTGAGCAATTCAAGTAATCGTTAACGTCTTGCCAATTGATTCTGAGTAGCTTATCGAGATTAGAAGAAAATTGTACAAAGGCTTCTAATTCTACAAATTGCGTGTCACACCTGAGTCTACACCACGGAAGGAACACGGTACTTGGGGTCACGAAACCCAAGTCAGCCCCTGGTCTATCATACCTTTATTATTTTGAGTAAAACATATGTTGCGGAAGCTTTGAAATAATAATATAAAGAATTTATGAAAGTAAAGTTGAATCATAAAGTTTAAAAACATCTAAAATCATATAAATTAAAGCACATCTAACTAATGATTCTTCGGGACAAGCTGACTAACTCCAAATCTAGCGAAAATAAGTAAATAACTGCAGGGATAAATTGCGCCCTCGAAGATGAGGACTCACATCTCTGCTGCTGAATAGGATCTGAATTGCGGCTACTAACGACAGGCGAGTACGGCTTTGTAGCGGTATCATGAAATGATACAACATAAGAGTATGTGTCGGTACTTTGAATGTACAGTATGCGGAGAGAACACAATACTGGAAATAAAAAACTGAGTTGAGGTGACATGCAAATGGCAAACTGATAGACTAATCTAAATAGATGTAATGAACTGAGATGGTCAAAGGAGACCTGTCTAATGGTTAAAGACGTACCCTACTCGGACTCTGTTTTGGCCAGTCTAAGCGGTAGAAATGGAACTGGGCGAACTGCTAATTCTAGAGTAGACTAAACTAACTAGTAGAGAGAGTCTATAACCGACATATAACTACGTGAGCTAGACGTGGAGTCGATGTATACGCCCCATTGGTAGGACCCAATATACCTTGTCGGGGTATAAAGGGCATGGACGGTGATAATCATTGTTAGAGAGGGGGCCATGAGGCCAAGTAAATATAACCTACGACGGCAACATAGTTCTGGAACCTGGGTGCACTAGAACCCTGGCCCTTTCAGTGCTAAGATCCCTGCTCACTGGATAATCCTATCACAACTTCTACGACAAGCGGATAGCTCGATATTGGGGCCTAAGGCCTCGCCCGACCCGGGGATGCGGCGAGAGTTCCCTAAGCATCTTATAGGACCGAATTTGGAAACTGAGTTCTAAGACTGGTCAGAGCTGCTTAATAGGAAGCATCATAACCACCCTAAGAGAACAAACGTGGCGAGGCTGGAATCCACGGGGTTGGTAAGAACTATAAAACTAGAATGTCATGACAACCAAGTGGACCAAATAAATTATGTTCTGAGTCTAATTCTAATAATTGGGAGACATCAATGACACCTCAGAGAAAATACTAAAGTCAACTGAATTGTTGACAATTTCTGAAGAAGTTATGAAGAAGTTCTATGTTCTACTTGAACTAACTATTAAACGGCTAATAGAGAACACGACTCATTCGATTACATGGAATTCCATAATACAGTGAAATTCCAAGAAATACAGGAATTTCATCTAATAGGGATAAAGTCATTCTTTTCAACTGAACAATTACTCAACATACATATATAATAAGAATTTCAAATTTTCAACCCAAAACATACTTTGCAAAATAGACGAAATTTAATACGTAATAATCTTTACTCGAAAATCTAGGGCTGTAAATCACCTTGACAATAACAACTATTTACATATGAATTGATAGGAATCATATGAAAATAAACATGGATAATAACACAATTGAAATTACTTGAGAACGACATGAAATCTCCGCATAATCGAAAATCTCGGGGCTAGGCCCATTAGAGAAATTATAAGAAGATTTTGGGGGACAGCTAAGGGAAGGACAATTCCCTTGTTCCAGATTCCACATACCTGACTAAAATCCTTCCGGAGAAGAAGCTTGAGCTGCTGCAAAATATGAGAAATCTAGTGCTTACTTGGAGGTTCTTGGGAGGAGAACCTTCGATGTTTCTGAGAATTTGAGTGTGGGAATGGGGATGAACCATTTCTCCCACTAATATGTCTAAAATTATTACTAAAACAAAGTAGTTTAAAGCTTAGAAGAATAGGAAATTACTAAATAGTCCTTATAAATTCGTTGGGAAAAAAGCGGTAGATGACCTAAAGACTCGCTACGAGGAGGTCATGACCCGTTGCCTCGCCCGTTAAGTACATTGTTCGCACTGCTTCACCATTCTTCAAACCACGACAAACATGACGAGTCGTTGCTTGTCCCAACGACTCGTTAGGCCCCACGCGTCAAGTACCTTTGGATAATACTTCACGGCTTTAGCTCTTCTCCCATCCAACGGCGACACTTGTGAGTCGTTGTCACGCCAACGACTCATCACCCCATTCCGTTAACTACACTACCTGAGACGTCAGGACCCTAGACTCCACCCAACGACCAAGCTAACGAGTCGTTGCTAGGCAAAGACAACTCGTCGAGGTCGTGAGCACCGCCTAACTTAACCGAGACCTCAAAAGCGCTCCCACGGGTCGGCCACGACTCGTGGGGCCTCCTAACGAGTCGTTCCCTGACTTGTTCTGCACAAAACTTCCCCTTTTCAGTCTGATTTCTTTCCTTAAGCCTATATTATGATCTTGGAAATTTTCGGGGTGTTCCAATATCTCCCAGCCCAGGAACATTAGTCCTCGAATGTTATTGAACACTATTTGAAGGACAAGGGGTGAACTAAAATGTTAAATACTTTCAATCACAGCTAACACCAACAGAATATCTGACTCCGGACCAACCTCATATGCCACATCTGAATGTCCACATCTAACATGCATACCGTGGTTCAAGAAACCAAAGAATATGGAACCAACTTAGAACTAGGAAAAACACCAAAAGGATTCTTGAGCACGGACTATACCTTCGTCCTCAAATCGTTTCTCGATACCAAGCTAGGATTCACATTATCTAATCTAGCTGAGGATAAGGAATTCATTAGCACGCATTATACCTATATCTAAAATTGAGCACATGCATGAGATAATCTGACTCTGAGTTGAACTACATAACATTTGAGGATTTACGGAATCATTCATGCACGCTAAGATATGAGGAAACTAAAAAAGCATGAAGCTGACATGGAACTAGAAGGTGCTAAGGAGAAATTGTTCTTCTCAAGCTAGGCCCGAGCGGTTAGAGACAGTGTTGCCAACCCCATAAATGCTTTTGATATGGAACGAGGTGGCCTTATCGAGATTCGGTTCTTTTCTAGTAGTTCCTCCTACTAGCTGATTATTTCTCCTTAAAACCTTTACTAAAACAACTTCCTTATTTCCCCAACTTACAACCTTGACGGTCCTAACTGGAACTTCATTTTAAAAAGAGAATGTCATCCTCACCAACACCTCATCACCCCTTTTTGTGAAAAATCTTCAAAGGCACTTTTCTAGATACACTAACTTCCAGAATATTACTTCACCATTCAATCCTATCACCAAAATCATCTTACGACTCCTCTGCAGCTTGTTCTATCCAAGAATTCCTCCGTCCCTAGCAGGACTAGTATCTGCATCTCATGAACTTTTACATATTGAGAACCTAAGGTCTAAATAGAAGGTCATTTTGAATATATCTATGACAACAATCATTCTTATTGTGGGTGAACATATACCTGGCTTAGAGTAAGGAATTCGCCGAGTACGAATCATTCAAGGAGCTTAGTCTGAGCCTACACATGATGTATGATCTACCGAATTATTGTGAGACATGAGTCTGTATAGTGAGTTTCATGGCATGAAGTTGAGATTTTGAAATCATGGAACAAAATGGAATCAGCATGCGGAAGCGGTCATCTATAATTTTAGGAGTCTGAACATTAGCATGAGTAGGATGTATTGTTAACTGAAACACCAAAGATAACATCCGAATGGGAAGGATTGACATCCTATAGCTACTATTTCTTGAGCCCTTCCACTAGAACATTTTAGGACTTTACTTAGCCCACCTTACCATTCCCTTAGCATAAAGTCATCATTCTCAGGCTTTTAGATCCTTTTTTAAGGCTAGGATAACATCCCTAACTTTTTTTTTGCTTCTCATTCAACGCTAAAGCTATCAATGAAGACTTCACATATTCTAGTCATTTCATATCCGCCACGGATTAATTCTCATACTAGTATTCTAGAGGCATCTCATACTTTGTGTGGTGGAATTTGGTCCTAACAACATGCAGGGATCAACAAATAAATTCATAATATACCTGCATCTACATATGGGGTTGTCTGCCATCTACACTGAATGTTGGGCCCCTTCTTTGAGATGGGAAAACTGCTTTGGATTCTTGGGATGGTAAGTAGGAGTTCTCCATTTAGTTATAAGGCAATTCTTTATTCTATATTATTGCTCACATCCAAAACACCCTTCCCTATCGAAAAAACATTTTACAGGGTGGTTCTTTCCATATTTCTCACCAAACTAGGTAATTTGACAAGGCTGAAGAAGAGTTAGCTTGAAGCTCTACCTTTGCACTCATTTGTATCTTTGGGCATTCTACGTGTTTATGGCTTTTTGGCGTACGCCGAAAACAACCACTTAGACCAGCCACCGCATTCTCCCATATGGTGCTTCCCACACTTCTGGCAAGTTGGGTATGTCATCTCCCTTACTCTGGATTTGGTTGTAGCACGGTGCTCGGTGGAGGCAGGGCGTGATCTGATGGGCCAGGCTGAGGTCTACCACTCATCCTCGGTAGGAATACCCCGAGTTCTCTATCCTTGCTCTTTTTCTCCCCTTTTCTTTTCCTTTGAACTTTCCATCCATTTCTGAACCGTGAAACTCAGGTGGACTCCTTTTTTGTGGCGTTCTAAGCCCTAGTAGCTATCGTCTCTTTGGTAGGGTTCCCGTATGCGTCTGCACATAATTAATCTAAATGGTTGTGGCCCGATTAATACTCGAGGAAGCCCCGAGCTCCGCATTTGTCACCTGCCCAATTAGAGGGCTTACTGGAGTTGGTGAGCGAGGATTTTCGTTACTATTTCCTCTTGACAATAGTTACGAGAAGGCATTGTCTTAGTCGTAAAGCATGAATTAGAAAAGAACTTTAGAGTTTACACTCACACGCGATAAGAAGAATAGTGAAAGAAGGGAGTTTTCCTAAAAAATCTTGTAGCCCCCTGCGTCATAAGTGCGTGCCTTCACACCATGAAAGGACTCTACGATCGCTTGTAGATATTCGAGGATACTCTAAACCTAGGGCTCGATACAAAGTTTGTCACTCCCGAGTCTACACCCTAGACAGTTTCTGATACATGGGGTCACGAGAAACCCCAAGTCAACCCATGGTCATACACCGATATTATGAGTAAAACATATATTGCGGAAGCTTTTAAATAATAATATAAAGCGATTATGAAAGTAAAGTAGATCATAAAGTTTAAAACATACGAAATCATGTCTAAGTATGGAAGCCATCTAACGGATGAGTTGCTGGGACAAGCCCCCATCTAACTCCAAATCCCTAGCGAAAATAAGTAAATAAGCTGTAATAAATTAACGCCCTCGAAAGATGAGGACTCACATCTACCTTTATTGAATAGGATATGAAATCGACTACTAATGATGTTGAGTCTAAAACACACGCGGCTGTATCGCCCAAATGATACAGCATAAAAAATATACATCGGTACTTTGAATACTGCTAAAGTATGCGGAAACAAGAACATAATCTTAAGAAATAAAGGGCTAGCTGAGATTTAAGTGCAAATGGCCAACTAATAGACTAATCTGAATAGTGGTAATGAACTAAGATGGTTAAGGAGACCTGTCTAATTTTTAAAGACGTACCCTAAATCTGAAATTAGAATTTCGAGGGGCGTTACGAGCGATCCTAAGGCCCCGAGTAGGCGGGCGGGCGAGCGGCTAATTTTGAGGTGGGACTAAATTGACTAGTAGGAGACTATAACCGACATATAACCACATGAGCTAGACGTGGAATCTTATGTATACGCCCCATCGGTAGGACCCAATTACCTTTCCGGGGTATAAAGTCATGGACGGTGAGAATCACGGTCGAGAGGAGGAGCAAGAGGCCAAGTAAATATAACCTACGATGGAGACGTAGTTACGGAACACAGGTGCGCTGGAATCCCGGCCCTTTCGGTGCTAATTCCTACTCCCGCTGGATAATCCTATCACAACTACTACTAACAAGTGGATAGCTCGTCTTGGGGCCCAAGACTATAACGTACACAAGGGCGGTGAGAGTTCCTTTGACGTCTTATAGCACGGGATTTGTAAACTGAGGTTCTAAAGCGAGTGGGAGCTACTTAACAGGAAGCGTCGCGTGACCGCCTAAAGAACAAATTGATAACTGAACTGGGTCACAGGGCTGGTTAGAACTATAAAACTAGAATGTCATGACCACCAAGTGGGTGAATAAATTATGTTTTGAGTCGGAATCGATGAGTAGGAGGCATCAATGACACCTCAGAGAAAAGACTAAAGCCAACTGAACTGTTGAAAATTTCTGAAAAGTTTTGAAAAAGTTATATATTCTAACTGAACTAACTACTAGCGGCTAATAGAAAACACGACTCATTCATTATACGAGAATTCCATAATACGGTGAAATTCCAAGAACTACGGGAATTTCATCTAACGAGGGCTAAAGTCATTCTTGTCAACGGAACAATTGCTCAACATACATATATAATAAGAATTTCTAGAATTTTCAACCCAAAACATACTTTGCAAAAATAAACGGAATTTAATACGTAATAATCTTTACTCAAAAATCTAGGGCTATAAATCACCTTGACAATAACAACTATTTACTTATGAATTGATAGAAATCATATGAAAATAAACATGGATGATAACGCAATTGAGATTAACGAGAACCAACATGATCTGCATAATCAAAAATCTCAAGCTGGGTGATAGAAATTATGAGAAGATTTTGGCGGACACAAGGGAAGGACAATTCCCTTGTTGAATTCTACACACCTGACTAAAATCTTCTAGAGAAGAAGCTTGAGAGCTGCTACAAAGATGAAACCCTAGTCTTTATTGGAGGGTTCTTGAGAGGAGAACCTTCGATATTTCTAGAATTGAGAATGAAATGAGGGATGAACCGTTTCTTCCCACTAATATGTATAAAATTATGACTAAAATGACATATTTTTAAAGCGTAGGAGAATAGGGAAATTACTAAATAGTCCCTAGAAATTCACTGAGAGGAAAAACTATCGAGGTGGCCCTAACGGTGTGCGAACATTTGATTCTGAAGGTCACAACTCGTCGCCTCGCCCGTTAAGTACACTAGAAATTTCGCACAACTTCACCATTCTTCAAACTACGACCAACATAACGACTCATTTCTTGGCCCAGCGACTCACCGTTAGGACCCTCCAGCATACAAATGGCACCATTCGAGGCTCTTTACGGGGAGATGATGTAGAACGCCCATTGGGTGGTTTGAAGTTGGTGAGGCTTCATTAGTGGGTCAAGATTCAGTCCATGAGGCCATGGAGAAAGTTCGGTTGATAAAGGACAGGATGAAAATGGCTCAAAGTCCCCAAAAGTCTTATACGGATGTGTGGACAAGGGGGTTTAAGTTCGGAGTTGATGATTGGGTGTTTTAAGGTCTCTCCCATGAAGGGAGTAATGAGATTCGGAAAGAAAGGAAACTGGTCCATATATTGGCTTATACGGGGTTATGAGGCGAGTGGGTAAAGTGGCCTATGAGTTAGATTTACCCTCCAGAGTTAGCTTCCAGTTCATCTCGTATTTCACGTATCGCTCTTGAAAAGCTGCTTGGGAGACCCGGTCTTAGTAGTTCGGTGGAAAGTGTTGGTGTGAAGGATAGTCTCAGTTAAGAGGAAATTCCTGTTGAAGTCTTGGATCATTAGGTTCGGAGACTGGGAACAAGGAAGTATCCTCGGTAAAGGTGTTATGGAGGAATCGGCATGTCGAGGAGCCATGTAGGAGGCCGAAGCGTATATGATGACTAAAACACCCCCATTTGTTCCCTGCGCCATGACACATCGGTTTGAGTATCAATATTGGCCCTAAAACCTCTATTCGGTTTTTTTCATGATCTATTCATGCGTATAAGTTTGTTTTATGGTATGATGTATGCAAGTGATGTCGAACTCGGACCCGGCTATGTGGTTCTTTTCGGGGTAGTCGTTCCATCAGTTTTCGGCTTGAATGTCAATGATTAGCATCTATATATAGTGATTGTTTGTTTTTGAGTTTCTTTGCTTGTGTCACTACATTGGAGGACGAATGTTTCAAAAGGAAATATATTGTAACACCCTAGAAGGGACTACGAATAGAGGGAGTTTAAGTCAAAAACTACAAAAAAACCTAGAGTTTTGCACCCCGAGTACGATGCCGAGGTACGAGTCGTGGTGAGACCTATGACTCGTGACACGAGTCATGAGAAGTCAGGAGCCTAAGGTTGTATCCTGTAGTCCTACAAACCGTGGTGAGATGGCCATGACTCGACTTTTTACGCTTTTGTGCCACCGGCCACATCATTTTGAGAGTCGAAGCAGGGTCTTTAAGGGATGAAAACTCCTGTTAAGTTCTTTTTAGCAATTTCAAGTGTTTAGAAGGGAGTAGGAAGGGTTTCAAGACTTTCTTTCAAGTTCTTCAAGTTTTCACTTAGGGTTCTTCAAGGGAGTAGGAAATCATAAAATTTCCAGGTATGTGGGGTTTTGAATAGGTAGATTAGACCCTACCCATGCCCATTTCTTCCCATTTCCTACTATTAAGCTACCAAATTCCTATGGGTCTTAAGCCAATTGCATTATTTCCCACAAATTTTACATGAAAGTGTGGTAGTATGTTTAAATTACGGATTTTGAATTTAAATCTCTAAAAGTATGGATGCCCAATCATGGGGAAATTTTTAGTGAATTTCATGGTCAAGATGATTAAGAAAACATGAACAAGTTTCTCTTATATTTTTAAGCAAGTCTTCAAGTTTTAATTTCCAATGTTAGAATGATCGTTTTCTTATGATTTTAAACATGTCCAAGTATGTTTGAAACTGTAGGTAATGACCACATGTCGCGTATGAATTTTATTACGATTTGGCCAACTCACAGACCCAATTCCATAGCTAGTAATACGAATTCTCAAGTATGTCATGATTCCCATGTTTTCACTAGCCATGCATGTAATGTTATGAATATTATGAGCACTTTGCATGTTTTGAGAACCAGTACTTAACACCGAGTAGGTTCGGGGCCTAGGCTACACCCCGAATCTCGAGGAACTATGTGCCACCGTAGGATTATGTTTGGGACCTCCTCGGTGTCTATCCCCCTACCCTACGGCTCCTTCATGAGTGATATCACACCTTTCATGTTCATACCCTTGGCAAAGGTATGAGCGGCCTCCCGACTAGGGGGTGCAAAGTCGAACTTCATGTGCTCATGTGAAGTATGTCGGTTATAGAAATCTCCCCTTGCTTGTTCCTCGTGGTTTTGAATTATGCATGGTTATGTTCTTTTGGTTCATGTTATGATTTATGAAATGTTTTCCCCCGCATGTTATGACTTTGATGGGTTTTATGAATATTTTGGAAATATTGGGCCTTTACGATATACTTACGATTTCCGGTTTTATGTCATGATGTCCCCACTCCTATAACTTTTATGTTTTAAGCATTGTTTTTGCATACCTTACATACTCAATGCACAATGCCCGGCCTATATATTTTCAGGATACAGTTGCTTGAGCTCGGCATTGTCCTAGTTTTGTCCTGGTTTCACTAAATCGCCGGTGGTGAGTCCTAATGATCGAGGCTTCATGTTTAGAAATTGTTAATCTTATATTTTCGGACTGTTTGGGTTAGTTGCGGTCTTGTCCCTTCAACCGATCTTTATGATTAGAGGCTCGGACTTATGTGTAGGATTTTTGTCGGTGATGATTGTATTTTAGTTTTGTCGTTCCCTACAAATTCATGATACGGTTGTCGGTTAGTTTATGAATGATAAGTTAAGTTTTGCACGTTATATATTAATGAATTAGTGTTATGCTGCGCCTTAGGTTGCTTGGGTCTCTCGGACTCCTTGTCCCGTGTCTACGATCAGGTGTACTCTGGTCGTGACAAACATGGTATCAAAGAAATAGGTTTGAGGTGTCTAGGGAGTCCTAAAGCTAGTGTTAGGTAGAGTCTTTTCATGACTAGGTGTGAAGCGCGCCACACTTATGACGAAGAGGCTACTGAATATTTTTAGAAATGTTCCCTTCTTTCATGATCTATCTCATCGGTCAAAATCTCTCCATCCTTCTAATTCGTGCGTTTCGCGATTGCGAGGAAAGTTTATGGCCCCCATAAGGATAATCGAAGGAGGAATAGAAATGATGAAGGCCACGGGGTGGAAATGATGATGGGGTCAGCAAAGCATGCCTTGACCTCTCAAGTCAACCGAGGCGGATGTTGTGCCTATTCCCTAAAATGGCAATGCGACGCGACGGGATCGAACTTTTGAGGATGAACCCTCTGAGTTCACAGGGGCAAAAGGTGGATGAGGATCCACATCAGGTTCATAGAAGGGATTTTGAAGGTCACTCGGGTCATAATAGGAGTGAAAAGTGAGAATGTGTTGATTTGGCCTCTTATCAGCTGAAGGAGGTCGCTTACGTTTGGTTCAGCAATAGAGGATAACGAGAGGGCGGTAGGAGAAGGCCTGCTCAGTGGGATGAGTTCCACATAGCCTTTCGGCAAGGTTCTTCCATAGAGACTAAAGGGAACTAAAAGAAAGCGAGTTTTTCAACCTTAAGCAAGGAAAGATGACGGTGCTGGAATATTCACTTGATTGCTACTTTGTCAAAATATATCTCGGAGTTAGTGATGGACCAAAAGGCGCAAGTGCCGAGTTCGTGCAAAGATGGCCAGAGTATTTGGACAAGCTGCAACGGCCATGCTTCATCGGGATATGGACTATCCACCGGATAGTCCTCTATGCTCAGCCCAGATAGAAGCAGCTCATATGAGGCGAGAGAGAGAGGCCAAGAGGTCCAGAACTGATAGCCACAAGTTCTCCCGGCCCTAAGCTAAAGGGGTGAATTTCACCGGCCAGTCCCAACACAAGTCACGCACATTAGCCAAGGGGTGAATTTCACCGAGCGGTCGGCACGAGTCCACTTCACCGAGTACCATCTTCGCGATTACTCCATCCAGGCCACAAGACGGTCAGAGGAGCAGGGCCTCAGGTTCGAGGAGTAAAAATAGCATGCGCATAGAGTGCCCTTTCCCATCTTTGTGCTACTTGTAGCAAGAACCACCAGAGAAATGTTTGGTGGGCTCAAACGCTTGTTTCGGAGTGTGGCAAACTCGGACCACCGAACTTAAGAGTTTGCATACGACTAGGTTCGAGGGTAGTGGAGCCCGCACTTCAACAGCCAGTTCATCCATCCCAGTGGCACATCCCGGTTTCGGTAGAATTGTTCGGTAGCTCGGCAGTGTCTATGCGTGAGCTTAGGTTTTATGCACTTGGCTTCGACGAGCAAGATACTTCTCTCGATGTGGTTACGGATATATTCTGAGTTTTCAGTGAGTGCTTATGCTTTGGCCAGATCAAGGATCCACACTATCTTTTCTGACACCTTACATTTCTAGTCACTTTGGAGTCGTTCCTGAAGTTTTTGTCCGAACCATTTTGTCTCTACCTGGTTGGTGGTCCCGAGTCGTAACGAGGCGGGTATCGGAGGTTTCACTATTACGTATTGCATAAAGGTTACCTCCACAGACTTAGTAGAATTGCTATGACTGATTTTGACATCATCCTAGGCATGTATTGGTTGTTTGCATGTTATGCTACTGTTAATTATAGAACTCGGGCGGTGGAGTTTTGGTTTTTCCCGAGATGAACCGATTTTAGAATCGAGGGTGGTTCAACGTTTTTGTAGTCCGCTTTATCTCCTATATCAAGGCCATGAAATAGTCGGGCAAGGTTGTATTTACCATTTTGGTTAGGGTTAAGGATGTCCCGTCCAAGACTTCAACCATGCAATCAGTCCCTTTGTGGTATGTAGATATCAGAGGTATTTCTAGATGACCTACCGGGTGTTCCTCCCGAGAGCGGATTGATTTTGAAATTGATCTTTTACACGACACGCAACCCATATCAATCCATCCTTACCATATGGCCCCGGTCGAACTAAAGAGTTAAAGGAGTAATTGGAGGATTTGCTAGATAAGGGTTTCATTAGACCTAGTAAGTCCCTAGTAGAGTGCTCAATTGTTGTTAGATAGGAACAAAGATGGGTCCCTACGGATGTATAGATGTAATTAAACAAGGTCACCATCAAGAATAGATACCTTTACCCGAGATCGATGACCTGGTCGATCGGCTTCAGGGTGCCAATATTTCTCCAAGATATATCTCGGAATTAAAGGGTATCACCCAGTCGGGGAGTTCGGGAGGGCGACATCCCAAAGAATGCTTTTAGAACCCGGTATGGCCATTTTGAATTCGTCGTTATGTCTTTGGACTAACCAATGCCCCTGCGGCTTTTATGGACATATTGAGCAGGGGTATTCCAGACATATTTGGATATATTCATAGTCGTGTTCGCCGACATATAACATACTCCCGGGCGAGGAGAACATACCGCACACTTGAGGGTAGCACTCCAGTTTCTCAAGTATAACTTCAGTTATATGCCAAGTTCAGCAAATGTAAATTGTTTGAAATCGGTTTACATTCTTGGGAATGTAGTGTCAAGAGAAGGTATAAGGGTGGACTCCCGAGAAAAATAGGCGATAAAGGCGCCCATCTTAGGTAAACCCTCCAAAGATCGGAGCTTTTTGGGCTTAGCGGGTTGTGCTCGGAGAGGTTCGTGGAAGGGTTTCTACCTTGTAGCCCCATTGGCGATATTGACTCGAGAGAAGAAGGTGAAGTTCCGGTGGTCGGAAGATTGTGAGAAGAGTTTCCAAGTGAAGGCGAGACTCACTTGGCACGGTGTTGACTTTCTGGAGGAATGCTGAATTTAACCGTTGTATATTGTGATGCTTCGAGTGGACTGGGATGTGTATTGATGTAGAACAAGAAAGTAGTAGCATATGCTTCAAGGCAGCTGAAAACTCACGAGAAGGGTATCGGCCATGATCTTGAGTTGGCCGCGGTGGTATTTACTTTGAAGATATGGCGACAATACTTGTATGGGGTTCATGAAGATGTATTCACGAGACCACAGAAGTTTACAATATGTGTTTACACAGAAGGAACTAAATCTTCAGCAACGGAGGTGGTTGGAACTGCTTAAGGACTACGACGCAGGTTTCCTGCTATCACCCGAGTAAGGCCAACGTGGTAACGAACTCCCGCAGAAAGTAGACTCTACATGGGAAATTGTGTCACATGTAGTGAAAACGGGGAAAGAGGCTGGTAAAGGAGGTACATCGACTTGCACGGTTGGAGGTTAGACTGTAGTTGGTTCGATCGATGGTAGGGTAGTAGTTCAGAATGCGTCAGAGTCATCCCTTGGTAGCGGAGGTGAAGGATAAACAAGATGAAGATCAACGTTGGTAAGAGTTGAAAGAAGTTGTTCAAATCGGAAGGTAGAAGTCTTCTCAAAGGGGGAGATGGTGTGCTTGATGCAGGTAGCTTATGTCCCAGTGTGGGTGATTTCAGAAGCCGTATGTTGCATGAGGCTCACGGGTCCAGATATTCTATCCATCATGTGCCACTAGATGTATCATGCCTTGCGAGAAATCTCTTGGTGGAATGGCATGAAGAGGGATATTGCGAAATTAGTAGTGCCGAATTGCCATGAGGTGAGTTGAGCACCAAAGATCGGGAGTGTACTTCAAGACATCAGCATTCCTACTTGGAAGTGAAGGAAATCAATATGGACTTTCTCACAGGTTTGCCCCGCACCCATAGGCAAGTATGACCCCATTTGGGTAGTAGTGGACGGAGTTGACCAAGAGGCTGCTCATTTCCGGCCGATCAAAACCACCGATTCAGCGAGAAGATTATGCGAAAGTTATACATCCGAGAATTGGTTAGACTGCTGGAGTGCTTGTCCAGTATCAGACAGAAGTACCCAGTTCACCTCTCGATTCTAGAGATCTTTTAAAAGGGACTTGGCACCCAAGTCAATCTTAGCACGACATTCCATCCACAAAGAGATGGTCGAGGTAAAATAGACTATCAAGAATCTCCAGGACATGTTGAGCTTATTTACTATTGACTTCAAGGGTAGTTGGGATGGGCATTGGCCTCTTGTGAGTTCGCTTACAACAAAGCTACCACTTCGGCATACAAATGGAACCGTTCGAGGCTCCTTACGGGCGATGATGTAGATCACCCATTAGGTGGTTCGAAGTCGGTGAAGGCTTCGTTAGTGGGTCCACATTTAGTCCATGAGGCCATGGAGAAAGTTCAGTTGATAAGGGAAAGGTTGAAAATGGCTCAAAGTCGCCAAAAGTACTATGCGGATGAGGAGAAGGGGGCTTAATTCGAGATCAATGATTGGGTGTTTCCAAGGGTATCTCCCATGAAGGGAGTGTGATATTCGAAAAAGAAAGAAACTCATTCCCCGTAATATTGGCCCATACAGGGTTATGAGGCTAGTGGGTAAAGTGTCTTATAAGTTAGATTTACCCTCAGATTTTGCTTCAGTTCATCCCATAATTCACATATCGCTCTTGAAAAAGATGCTTAGGAGATTGAGACTTAGTTGTTTCGGTGGAAAGGGTTGGTATGAAGGATAGTCTCGGACATGAGGAAATTCCCTATTGAAATCTTGGATCGTCAGGTTTGGAGACTGAGGAATACGGAAGCAATAGCCTCAGTAAAGGTATTATAGAGGAATCATCATGTCGAAGGATCCACTTGGGAAGCGGCGGATATGATGGCCTAAATACCCCAATTTGTTCCCTACGGCTCACCTTGATTTGAGGTATCAATTTCTGCCCTAAAACCGCTATTCAGTTTTTATGATCTATTCATGCGTATAAGTTTGTTTTATGGTATGATGTATGCAAGTGATGTAGAACTCGAGACGGTATGTGGTTGCTTTTCGGGGGTAATCATTCCGTTAGTTTTTGGCTTGAATGTCAATGATTAGCATCTATATATAGTGATTGTTTGTTTCTGAGTTTGTTGCCTGTGTCCCTACATTGGAGGACGAATGTTTAAAAGGAGAATGTTAGAACACCTCGGAAGGGCCTAATAATAGACCCAGGAGTTTAAGTCAAAAGCGTAGAAAACCTGGAATTTTGCACGATGCGACTCGAGGTGAGTCGTGGTGAGGACCAACGACTCGTGACACGAGTCATGAGGATACTGATCTTGGGCATAATTGCATGCCCAAGTGCTACTTATAACTCAATTTAGTCTTATTTATCTACTTATTTGAATGCATTCATTGTGATTTTATGTAAATGTGAATATATACTAACCAACATGATTAGTTCTTTTTATGAAGGTAGTAACGCATTTGAGGACTTAATCTATGATTTGGTGAAGTGGAGGAATTATATCGGGAGCGATACACCAAGGTTGGAACAAAATGAGGGATCAGAAGGGTGCGCAATGGGCCGCCGTGTCGAGAGCCATCGCGCGTGTTGCATCGAGGATTTAAATTGGGCATTTTCTATAGGGCTTCTGCGATACCTCCATGTCACAGCGGCAGTGCTCCGCGATACACTCCGTGTCACAGGCAGTGCTCCACGATACACTCCGTTTCACGGACGGTGCTCCGTGATACACTCGTATCACGGGCCGGTGCTCCGCGATACACTCCGTGCCGGAGCGATTCCATGACAGGCATAATTTTGTACTATTCTCATTTACTATAAATAGGTCCCTTAGCTCCTAAAAACATTTTGTCACGATTTTATTCCTGAAAAACCACCTAAGAGTGAGAAGGAGAAGTGGGAGAACTCAAGTGGGAGAACTCACCTAGGGTTCATCAATTTCATCTTCTCTTCTACCAATTCTTGTAAGTATGTTACTTTAACAATGTTTTATTGTAATTTTATGAACATGAGTGGCTAGAACCCTTCCTCTAGGGTTGAAGCCATGAGTTCTGATTGTGTTTTTACGAATTTTTTTTGGAATTAAGTTATTGATTGTTGTTTGGTCTTGCATTCTTAATTATGGTTGTTTTTATGATTGATCGCCATGAAAACACACACGTTACGCATAGGTAAATGCTTGAGAACGCAAACCTAGGAAATAACATAAGAATGTAGGAAGCAAGTTCTTGTCTTTTGATAAGATTTTGTGGTTAGGATAGGAATATACCTAATACCTTGCTTGGTTGATAAAATGGGAAGCGGGAAAGACACCAACTTAGAATCGTACTCCACCACTTGTAGGAGTAGTTGTAAAGCTAAGATTGGTTAAATGGTTGGAGGTACGGAAGTACCCAAATCAATGGCATAAACCCCATAAACCACATCCACGTAGTGAATTGCCCACGAACTAGA
>JACEIK010001553.1:0-10151 GCA_018107945.1 Datura stramonium | reverse complement strand
CTGTATGCTTCATCAACACATTGACTTTTCTCGATTGATTTTGTACACCTAGAAGATGAAGGTGGTGCATTTGAGAAAGAGGGACGCCAAGAGGGCCAGGACACACAGTTATGGGTTCTCCCAGCAGAGATCGGGAGGCGGACATTTCCAGCAGTATTATCAGAGGTCATTAGCTCCAACGCCATCATCGGCCAGTGCTCCATCTAGACCGCGAGGTGATTAGAGGAGCAGAGCATCAGGTGCAAGGGGACAGAGGAGCATGGAGGCAGAGCGTACCTTTCCGGTCCGCAGAAAGTGTGGCAAGAATCACATAAGGGAGGAACTGTTAGAGTTTCATACTCTACACACGATAAGGATCGTGAAGAAAAGGGAACATTCCTAAAACGTCTCGTAGCCTCTTCGTCATAAGTGTAGTGCGCTTCACAACCATGAAGAAGACTCTACTTAACGCGACTTTCAGACACCCTAGAACACTCTAACCCTTTGCTCTGATATCAAGTTTGTCATGATCTGGGTTTACACCCTAGCCGTAACACGGGACAAGGAACCCCAAAAGGCTCCAAGTCGACCCATGGCATAATCATAGCATAACACTTAACAATTGGAACCGCTAACATAAATGTAACTAAACATAAGCTAACTGTGAGGAATCAAATTTAAAACTTAAAGACTTAATCTAATAAAACTTAATCCATAGACTGAATCTGATTACACAGGTCTGAAAGCCTCTACTAAACTGATGAGTTGTTGGGACAGGTCCCCAGCTAACTCCTAAAGTATGAAAACTGAAATATAACTAAAATAAGAACATAGACCTCATCCTTAAGAGATAAGGACTCACAACAATCCGTTGAGATGGAAGAAAGAGTGTGTCTACCCGCGAGGCTAAGTCTTGGTACCTGAATCTATATCATGAAACAATATAGCTCATAAAGTATGCGGTCAGTACTTGAGTACTGAGCATGCGGGAAACGTAAACAAACTAAACATACAAGTATACAAGAAGGATATAAACTGAGTACATCAACATATAACTGGTTAAGAATGCAACAAGCCTCTTCTGAGTCATATACAAATATCAACATGAAACTTTCATTTGGAACTCATATTCTGAAGCATCATCAAACTCATGCATAAGGGTCATGTACTGAACATATAATGAAATATAAAATTGAAATTAATATCATACATTGTACTGGATGCATGCTGATAACTGAGATTGCATTATGCTACATTTGTTTTAATATGAAGTCTGAACTGTACAGAACTGAGCCAAATAGATAACATAAACTAAGGGAGTCATCCTCTGCTATGGAGAGTCCCAACTGAACTAGGGGAAACATTCTAAGATATGGAGAGTCCCAACTGATCTAAGGGAAACATTCTCGGCTATAGAGAGTCCTTGACTAACTAAGGTAAATATTCTCGGCTATGGAGAGTCCCTGACTGACTAAGGAAAACATTCCTGGCTATGGAGGGTCCCTAACTGACTAAGGGAAACATTCTCGGCTATGGAGAGTCCCTGACTAACTAAGGGAAGCATTCTCGGCTATGGATAGTCCCTGACTGACTAAGGGAAACATTCTCGACTATGGAGAGTCCCTAGCTGACTAAGGAAAATATTCTCGGCTATGGAGAGTTCCTTGCTGACTAGAACATGAGGAGTACTGATCTAACGTTATCCATCTGGTCTATGCTACTATAACTAATCAGAAACATGAGCATTTACTAATTTCATCATACTGCATTCATTTAGAAAGGGATTAAGGCTACTTTCTACTAACAACAAGCCCAAAAGTCTGAAGTATCATTCTCATGCTTTATCTTCGTAATTCATATCGTCATGGTACCGAATCATCATCTAATCCACACATTTACGTTCATGAACATCCATAAATTTAGATCATACTTTACACTCCTACACAACATTCACTTTCCGAGTTCATGGCATACGACGTATAACATAGAGTCACATAGGACCCATAGGTCCAATTCACACTTTGACATATATACATTGATTCATATATTCTAAATTTATAGAAAGCCCACATAGTTAACTCTTACATTAAACATGTAAAACGAGATCATGATAGAAACATATATTCATTTCATGGAACCCATTTCGAAATTTGCTCCAATTCATAAAGAAGATACGATAAGTATGCCGTTATCATAGGTTCACCTTATAGCCAAAATATTTACATCGAAAACATAATAAAAATACATACATACTTTCCATTGATCAAGACCATAAGTTCTAATCTCATCTCAACATATCTATCAAATCATTAGTTTTTAACGGAATTCTTACAATATTCACGTAATTTAGACATGGATACAAATTCTTGATACAATTGAGTGAGAAATAACAAATCCCAATCCAAGTTTTAGGCCATCTCATGAAGGAAATTCTATAATCATGCATTTCCACCATTACATAATTCAAGATATTAAAATAATTCCATAAGCATAAATAACTTTTAATGCTAAAGGGTCTTAGATTTCATATAAGACATAGAAGGAATCATCAATGAATTGAAACCCTAGGTCATGCTTTTCTAGAATAATGGAATGGGGTTTTAAATAAAACATTTGGGGCACAAAGATGGAAGGATATCCTTGTTGGAAAACCCACATACCTTGTTTAAAGGCTCCCTACAAATCTTGAAGCTTGCAGGTCGTGAATGAATCCCTAGATGCTCCTTGCACTTGGGAGAAGAAGGAGAAGGAAACTCTATTGGTGATTTTTGGTTAATGAGGGGCTTAGGCTAGTAAGAACCCCTATATTTCGACCCCTTTCAACTCCCAAAACAACGCCATTTCAAAATTGGGAGCGTAGGATTATACCAAATTACCCCTGGAATTAAAATAAAAACTGCCCGATCTGAGACCACGACCCTCACCACGAGTCATTGGTCCTACCACGACTCATGGTGACCACCCTTTGCTTCTAGGGTCTGCTTCACAGTTTCAGCTTCCTCAACCAACGACCAATAGGACGAGTCGTTACTTCATCCAACGACTCGTCACCACCTCCCGTTGACTCCACCGGTTACTTAACCTACAATCAATCCAACGACCGACATGACGAGTCATTATTTGATCCAATGACTCGTCAGTCCTTCCGTCGTCCCCACTGGACCAACCTTAAGTACCTTCTAACAATCGACACCACGGGTCGTTGCTAGCTTCAACGGTCTGTTATAACTATCTGTCGCCACTGATCTGGAACCCTGCACTCCAACTAACAATTCCTCATGATGACTCATTACGGCAACCAACGAGTCTTCACATGACTCGTCCCCTCCAAGAAGTCCAACCTATAAGCTTTGCATTATTGCTTCCCGTTGTTTCATACAACGACTCATACCTCCTCTTGCCGCATCAAAACACTTGGCCCCTTTTCTGAAACTCTTCCAATGGCTGGCTCTAATGACTCGTTGGACGAGTCGTTCTGAGGCATTGCTACAGATTTTTCTGCTGAGCACATTCCAAATCCTGGTTTTAAATCTTGGGAACTTTTGGGGTGTTAGAGGGACTAAAAACTTTCATCAAGTGCTCACTAGTTTCTTCATCTTCCCTCATCATCTTCTTCTTGAGCCCCAATAGATTGAGTATCTTGATCAAACTCATCTTCAAAATGTATTACTCTATAATCATCATTGGTATCATCAAACACCACAGGGATGGAATTAAGAGTGCATTCTCCTGGAGGACATCTATGAATTTGTATTGGAGAAACTGTTCGGCCTTCTATTTTAGAGACTAGAACAAATTTAATACCAACACCTTCCCTGTTCATTCCCTCACTTTGTTGTCTTCTTTTGAGGTTATCTTTTCTCATATCGCTAGTAGTACCTTGAGAATTGCAAATAGGGGTCTCTTTTTGGTGAGGGATAACATTTGTTCCTTCTTGGATATTTTCAAATTAGGAACTACTGAAATTCTTCTCTGGTGTGGTGTCTTGTTTGGATTGCTGGGAGGAACATTTGGATTGTTGGGAGTGAATTTTGGATTTTTGGGAGTCATTTATATTGTTTGGAGTATCCTGACTTTGTGATGGTGAAGAGTTGTAGCTCTCATCAAACATAAATGGTGGGACTTTATTGAGTTTCTCTATTCTGTGCCTCCAGCTTCTTTTTGAGAGCATCTCTTCTCTTTTTTCTCAACTTATTCTTGGATTTGGATCTGTTGGACTGATCTTGTTCAGTACCCCTTACTAGAGTTCTTTGAAGTTGCATCTGATCTTATCATTTTTCAACCTGCTTTTCACCTAGACATTTTTGAACCACACCAAACTGTTGCTTGTTACAAACTCAATTGCTGTTGTTGAACTTGATATATCTGTCCTTGATCAGTGCCCATCTTATGTAACATAATAGAGACATTAGACCTGGTAGGTAGGTCTTTAAAACCTGTGACATCACTGTGTTCTGGCTCTTTTTCTTGAGGTTTAAAAGACCTCAAATTGTCAGTAACCATCACACTAGCTGATGTTTGGACCTGATCACCTGCAGACCCACTCCAAACATTATCAAAATTCATCTTCTCATTACAAGCAATGCCAGAACCTTTAACCAAAGACTGAATCTGCTGGACCAATCTTTGATCTGTTACTGTCAAATTTTGAACCTGTTTTGGACTCAAGTTCTAATACCTATCACACTCAGAAGTGTGAACCAAATTTGTACCCTTATCATGGACCTATTCTGAACCCAACATTTGATTCTGGACAACACAATCTGATCCTAAACCCTGCTTCTGAACCTGACTATACTCCACTGTTTGAATCTGGTCAAAAACTCCTTGCTGAACCAAATGAAGTTGATCAGCAACCAGATTCTGATTCTGGTCAGGAACCAAAGTTTGAGAGGAAATTAGATTATTCTGCTTCTGCTAGAGAGTGGTAGCATGTCACGACTTGAACATAGACCCAGATCGAGACACGGGACAAAGAACCCCGAGAGGTTCCAAATCGACCCATGGCATGAACATATCATCTAACTTAATCATAATAAAGCGGAAGATCAACATAATTAACATAGTGGAGGTCTGATAATGTCATAACATCGAAATACATAACTCAAGACTGAAGCTTATTATATGTTATGTCTGATCTACTATTGACGAGTTGATGGGACAAGACCCCAACTAATGCACTAAAGTATAAAACTGAAAATACTATATATAACTAAGAAGAAGGGCCCTCGAATGATGAGAACTCACCACTCTGGCTAATAAGTGTTAATGCTACAGGTCTGGCTAATAACGAAATTGAGCCTGAATATCCGAGCATGTATCATGAAACGATACAACATAGAGTATGCAGTCAGTACGTGGAATGTACCGATTATGTAAGGTAAGTAAAACTGCTGAGTAAGTAAAATCATAAATCATGCATATCATGAAAACACAATCAAGATAAGATTCTGAGAGTAGGGCTTGCATGCTAAGTTTTGAAATCATGATATGAACATAACTGAATATCATAACTGAATCGAATGACCCGAAGCTGAAAACTGATAATCATAAGTAAAACTGAAGATTGAGTCAAACCTGCTGAAAACATAATATCATGACTGATGAACATGCATAACTGAAATCATGAGGAATAATGGGAGATTCGTCATATAACCGACATTACCACGATAGAGCTTACGTGGTCCCAACTATCACACTCAAGTGGGCAGAGCTGTCCAAAGCTTAGCCAGGGATAAGGATGCCACCATGATATCGATATCATGTTGAAGGCCCCTTGGGGGTAGGGGAAGCTCACAAGGGAGGTCCCAAATAATCTGAACATACCTATGTTGGCGCGTAGTTCTGAGGTATAGGGTTGACTGACCCTTAGCCTACTTGATGCTTGACACTACTCCCAAAAACATGTATATTATCTCCATCATTTTTCAACGAAGCTGAACCATCATCTAATGACTAAGCTGATTTACAACATACATGCATAAATCTGAAATCATAACATGAGGAGCCTTAGGCTCAAACCATACCACAAACTGAAAATAATGGGATTCTAGACTCCAAAATCCATGTGGTAAGCTAATACATGAAGTTTAGATAAATCATGAAACATACTTGATTTTATGGGCTTGCCCAATACTTAAACATGCATGACATAGACTTCATCATTTGAAAACATGAACATAGACATGGGTAATTCGAAATCATACTTTTTTCATATACATCTCATCATGCTTGAATACATATTTCATAGATCTCAACTTTCATGAACTTTCATGGATGGGCATCATAATTTATAAAACATAAAAATATAATTTATAATTGAAACATTGTAAAACATGCCCATTAGTCATAATTCAATATTAGAAACATGCTTAGATCATACCCGTGATTGAAACTTAGAGAATTCACATGTTGGGTTAAAACCCCATAGATTTATCAACTAAAAATTCATGAATTGAAGAGGGATTGGGCATGGGTGTGGATGGATACACCCATTCATACACACATGTGAAAATCTGATTTAACAACTTCCTTGATTGCCCAATGGGAATTTGGGGAAGAACTTGAGGAATTTAGGCTTGATCACTCTTAGGAGCATCTAGACTTGCATGCATGGAGGTGAATAGGCCTAGAATGAACTTTCCCCTCTTAAAACACTCTATTCTAATCTTAAAACAACATAGTTTAGGCCTTAGGAACATAGGAATTACGGTAAAGCCCTTAATAAATTCGCAGGGAAAATACACTGCCAGTCCCAACGAGGGACTAGACAACTCGTGCCCCATCACCACGACTCGTGGTCCTCCTCTCGTTGTCTGCACTGGCCATTCTCAACACTTTTCACCACGAGGGACACCGCGACTCGCTGGTTTGCCCTACGACTCATGGTGACAACCTGTTAGGTACACTGCCAAAAATATTCGATCTTCAGTCAACTCTTGACCACATACCACTTAATGAATCGTGGTGTTGACCACGAATCGTGTTCACACCCGTGGCCACCTCAAAATTCCAACCCAGTATAAGCTCCTCCCCATGAGTCACACAATGACTCGTGGTGCACCCCACGGGTCACTAGACGACTCGTCCTGTGAACTGGTGCAGAAATTCCCATTTTCTCCATTTCAACTCCTGGGTCTGATCTTAGGGTTTTCGTGGTATTATAATATCTCCCCCTTGGGAATATTCATCCTCAAATGTGGAAAAACATACTGAAAAGCAGAGAAATGCAATCATCATACTCAAATACTGCACATACAAGCTGGAAACTGACGGAGTGACTGACTCCGGACTGAACTACATGACTGGACTTAATTCCTGAATCACACATAAGTTCATTGACATGAAAGAAACTGGGTAACATGAGCTGAACATGAAACAGAATAGAGTACTAAGGAGGAAACCGATGCCTCAAGCTGAAACTGAGCCGAAAGAGAAGAGATGTGGGTATTTAGCCATCATATCTGCTTTGGCTTCCCATGTGGCCCCCTCAACATGCTGGTTCCTCCACAAAACCATGACTTAGGATACTTCTTTGTTTCTTAGCTTTCAAACCTGACGATCAAGTATTTCCACCGGAATTTCCTCATAACTAGGCTATCCTTCACACCTACACTCTCCACCGAAACAACCAAAGCTGGATCACCCAAAAACTTCTTTAAAAGCAATAAAAGGAAAACTGGATGGACTGAAGCTAATTCTGAGGGCAACTCCAACTCATATGCTACCTTGCCAGCCCGTTTCACAATCCAATACGGATCAAGATAACGAGACTGAGTTTCTCCTTCTTTCTGAACCTCATCACCCCCTTCATGGGTGACACCTTCAAAAACACCCAATTATCGACTTCAAACTCAAGTTCTTTTCTTCTCATATCCGCATAGGAGTTTTGGCGACTCTGAGCTATTTTCAACATGTCGCTTATAAGCTAAACTTTCTTCGTAGCCTCATGGACTGAATCTGGACCTATCAATGTAGCTTCACCAACCTCAAACCAACCAATAGGTGATCTATACCTTCGCCCATAAAGAGCCTCAAAAAGAGCCATCTGAATGCTAGAATGGTAGTTGTTGTTATATGCAAACTCAATGAGAGAAAAATGATCATCTCAACGACCCTTGAAATAAATCCCACACGCTCTCAACATATCCTCAAGAGTCTGAATGGTCCGCTCCACCTGAACATCTATCTGCAGGTGAAAGGTTGTGCTAAGCTTGACCTGAGTACCAGGTCCCTTTTGAAACGATCTCCAAAACTAGAAGGTAAATTGAGTACCTCTATATGATATGATGGAAAATGGCACTCCATTCAATAAAACTAACTCTCGAATGTACAACTTAGCATAATCCTCCACTGAATCAGTAGTTTTGACCGATAAAAAATGAGCTGCCTTAGTCAACCTGTCACAACCACCCAAATAGAGTCATACTATCAACGAGTGCAAGGAAACCCAGTAATGAAGTCCATATTGATCTCTTCCCACTTCCAGGTAGGGATACTAATGTCTTGAGCACACCTCCAGGTATATGATGTTCAACTTTCACCTATTGACAATTCGGACACTTAGTCACAAATTCTGTGATGTCCTTCTTCATGCCACTCCACCAATAGACTTCCCGTAGGTCACGATACATCTTAGTGGCACCTGGATCTATAGAGTATTTGGAACCATGAGCCTCATGCAACATCCGATCTCTCAAACCATCAACACCCGGAACACACAAATGACCCTGATATAGAAGCACACCATCTCCCTCTTTGGAGTAGACTTCTACCTTCTGATTCCGAACGACTTCCTTCAACTTTAACAAAAAAAGATCCTCGTCTTTCCTAGCTTTAACTTCGGTCACCATAGATGATTCTAACCCATTCTGAACAATGACACCACCATCTATCGATTTAATAAGATGGACTCCTAGCCATGCAAACCGATGTACATCCTTTACTAACTTCTTCCTTGCCTCATCTACATGGGACACACTCCCCATGGATAACCTGCTAAGAGTGTCTGCCACCACATTAGCCTTTCCCAGATGATAGAGAAAACTCATATCATAATCCTTCAAAATCTCCAACCACCTTCTCTGACGTAGATTCAAATTCTTTTGGGTAAACACGTACTGATTTGGAAGTGCTGAATCTCGTGAAAATATTTTTCTTGAGTAATGCAGTCATACTCCTTGCCTCATTATTAGGAAAGGATATAGCTTCAACCCACTTAGATACGTAGTCCATGACCACCAAGATATATGCAATTAGTAGGAGCTCACTAGTGGACCTATGAAGTCACTGCCCCAAACGTCAAATATTTCTACCTCAAGCACAAAATTGAGGGGCATCTCTTATCTCTTTGTTATGTAATCATGTTGTTGACATCGATCACACACCTTGGCCAGCATATTAGCATCATGATAAATATTGGGCTAATAGTAGCCACAATCGAACATCTTTGTAGCCGTGCGATTTCCCCTATGATGACCTCCCACTAGAGAGGCATTACATGCCCTCAAGATGGAAATCATCTTATCTTCATAGACACATCTCTTGATGATGCAGTCTACACATAGGTGGAATAAATAAGGATCCTCCCAAAAATAATACTACACTTAATTGAGGAACTTCTTTCATTGATAAGACTTGATCACCTCAGGTACCATTCCTGTTACTAAATAGTTGGAAAAATCTATATACCAAGGTGCTCGAGTGGTGGTCACAACCAATATTCACTCATAAGGAAATGCATCATCAATATCTAGCTCTCTAACTGGTTTTCCAACATCTTCAAAGAGAGATAAGTGGTTAGCTACTTGATTTTCTGTGCCTTTCCTATCCTTGACCTCCAAGTCAAACACTTATGATAGGTGTACCCACCAAATGAGCCTAAACTTAGCATCTTTCTTTGTCATCAAGTACCTTAATGTCACGCTCCGAGCCTACACCCTGGATGTAACACGGTACTTGAAGCCACAAGTGACCCCAAGTCAACCCCTGGTCTATCATACACTGGTATCCTAAATAAAATATGCGTAGAGGAAGCTTTGAATTAACAACATAAAAGCCTTTCATAAAATGAAACATAAAATTTACATAATCTGAAATCTGAATGTACTCTATGTCTGAAAGCCTTCTAACTGATGAGTTGCTGGGACAAGCCCCCAGCTAACTCTAAGTCT
>JACEIK010001552.1:246451-258283 GCA_018107945.1 Datura stramonium | reverse complement strand
TTCTTCAGTTCAGTTTATCAGTTGGTCATTGCATGTCATTTCAGTTCAGTCATCTATATATTTATCATTATGCTTCTCTCACTTACTCAGTACATTCAAATTACTGACGCATACTTTTATGTTGTATTATTTCATGATACGGCTGTAGGTTCTCAAATCCAACGTCGTTAGCTGATTTCATCCCGATCTCTCTATCAGCAGCAGAAGTGTGAGTTCTCATATTTTGAGGGAGTTATTTCTTTCATTTCAGTTTTCTTTACTATTTTCAGTTAGACATAGAGTTAGTTGGGGGCTTGTCCCAACAACTCTTCAGTTAGATGGCTTTCAGACCATACTCGATTTCAGATTCTTAGATATTTTAAATCTCTATATTCAGTTTTTAATTTTCATAAATGCTATTATGTATTATTTCAAATTTCCGCTGTGCATGATTACTCAGAATACAAGTGTATGATAGACCAGGGGTTGACTTGGGGTCATTTGTGACTTCAAGTATCATGTTACGTCCAGGGTGTAAGCTCGGGGCATGAAAAACTTGGTATAAGAGCCGACTCTCGACTAGTACGGTGGTGGGGAAAACCTCAGCGAGGACGCTGAGTCCCTACTGGGGGTGAGTGTAGGGAAAACGCTAGTAGAGAAACCTGGCTCACTTAGGCAAACCCGAAGGGAACTAGACCTAATACTGTGAGGCGCCTTTTGGGTTGAAAACCCGAAGGGACAAATCCGTGATGGGATTCGGCCAAAGAGCGTACAATAAGTCACAGTGTTGGGCCAGGGTCGTTACAGTGGTATCAGAGCACTGGGTTTAGAGTATCCTCGGAAAGTCTGAAAGTTGGATCGAGTAGAGTCCTTTTCATGGGTGTAAAGCGCGCCATACTTATGATGATGAGGCTGCAATATGTTATTAGGAAAACTCTCTTTTGTTCATACTCCTTATCGTACATTAAAGTTCAATTCAGAAACTCCCTTCTAACTCGTGCTCTGTTTCATTTCAGTGAACCATGCCTCCTTGACGTGGAAACAAAAGAAGGGCCTAACGCCAACAGACTTGCCCCACCAGCCCCGACAGCTCCCCAAGATGATTCAATATCTATCGCCAAATTCCAAGCGGCCATCCAATTACTAACCAGGTGAACCAACAGGTGGTTCCAGTAGCCACGAATGGGACCATAGCAATTGCGAGGGTGCGGGACTTCACCCGTATGAACCCTCCATCTTTTCAGGAATCCAAAGTAGGGTAGGACCCCTAAGAGTTCATGGGTGAAATCTGAAAGATTGACTGTATTATGGGTGTCAGCTCCTTCGAGAGTGCCGACCTAACTGCCAACCAGCTTAAAGGGGTAGCCAAGGTTTGGTATGAGCAGTGGAAGGAGGGGAGACTAGTGGTAGCATGACCGTTGGAGTGGGAGGAGTTCAACACAGCCTTTCTGGATAGGTTTTTTCCTCGAAAGCTGAGGAAGGCAAAGATGACGGAGTTTATGAATTTGTGATAGGGCAACAGAACTATGGAGGAGTATGCTCTGGAGTTTACTAGGCTATCTAAGTATGCTCCAGAGATGGTAGCCTAGCCAAGGGCTCGCATGCTAAAATTTGTAAATGGAGTGTCAAATCTAGTCCTCAAAGAGTGCAGGATGATGATGTTAATTAAGGATATGGACCTCTCCAGCTTGATTGTTTATGCCCAGCAAATTGAGGTTGAAAAGCTGAAGGATATGGAACGTAAAAACAAACGGGCAAGAACTGGCCAGTTAGATTTCGGCCATCAGAGGTCTAGCGGTAGTAGCCGCCCACATTAGTAGAGAGCCCCCCAGTTCAGCTAGTGCCCCAACCATTCAGTCCTACCAGGATCAGAGGGGTGGGTCATCTGGCACTCAGTTTTAGACTCACAGTACCGGGAACAAGTATTCAACTTGCCCCAAGTGAGGAAGGAATCACCCAGGAGAATGCCTTCAGGGACGAGAGGGCTGTTTTGGGTGTGGACAGCTTGTTCATAGGCTTAGGGAGTGCCCGTCAACAGGGCGAGGGAGATCATAATCTAGCACCTCATCAACTCAAGTAGGCCGACCAGCTCAGCAGGCCAACACATTAGGTACAGATAGCGGTCAACGCCATAATCATTTCTATTCTCTATCTTCCCATCAGGATAAAGAAAACTCACCTGACGTAGTTACTGGTATGTTACATCTCTTCCATTTAGATGTGTATACCCTCTTAGATCTAGGAGCCACTCTTTCGTTTGTGACTCCCTATATAGCAGTCCAGTTCAACATCAGTCCAGAGGTCCTCTCAGAACCATTCTCAGTCTCCACCCAGTTGGCGAGTCAATTAGATCTAGCCGGGCGTATAGAAACTACCCAGTCTCAGTCCTGAATAAAGTTATTCCAGCTGATCTTGTAGAGTTATACATGGTCTACTTTGACCTTATTCTCGACATGGATTGGATACACTCCTACTATAACTAAGTTGATTGCAGAACTAGAGTTGTCAAGTTCCAGTTTCCAAATGAGCCAGTGTTAGAATGGACGGGCAACAGTTCAATGCCTAAGGGTAGGTTTATTTCCTACCTTAAGGCCCAGAAATTCATTTCCAAGGGATGTATTTATCATTTGGTTCGGGTCAAGGATACCAACTCTGAGACCCAAACCATTTAGTCAGTTCCCGTGGTCAGTGAGTTCCCAGATGTTTTTCCTGAGGATCTTCCCAGAGTTTCCCCTGAATAGGAAATAGACTTCGGAATAGATCTCCTCCCAAATACTCAGCCCATCTCCATCCCTCCTTATAGAATGGCTCCAGTTGAGCTTAAGGAGTTGAAGGAGCACTTAGAAGATCTTCTTGACAAGGGTTTTATCAGACCCAGCATCTCTCCCTGGGGTGCTCCAATGCTATTCGTGCGTAAGAAAGACGGTATCCTCAGAATGTGCATAGATTATCGTCAGCTGAACAGAGTAACATTCAAGAACAAATATCCCCTACCTAGAATCGATGACCTATTCGACCAACTTCAGGGAGCCAGCTGTTTCTCCAAGATAGATCTCAGGTCGGGGTATCATTAGCTAAGAGTCAGAGAGTTTGACATACCGAAAACAGCTTTCAAAACTCGGTGTGGTCACTACGAGTTTGTGGTGATGTCCTTTGGACTAACAAATTCCCCAATAGCCTTCATGGATTTAATGAACAGGATTTAATGAAGTCTACAGTATAAAGGTTGATTGCGCTCAGGTACTTGTTTCTTTGCGTGACCTTTCCTTGGTGTACCTCTCGGAGCCATTGTACCTGTGGAAACATTGTTAGTCTATGAGATGAGATGACACAAAAAACATTTTTAAACTGTTGCTCAGTGGACCTGACGACTGACTAAATGAGTCGTTGCCACTAGCAATGACTCGTGAGGTCCCTCGTTGTCACAAACCATTCTTTCTTCTTGTTGGGACAGTGTACTTAATGACTGGTCCAAATGAGTCGTTACCAAAGGCAATGAATCTTTAGGTCAGTCGTTACCAAGTGTTCAGTCTATTCAGGGTTTCGAAAAAAAAATTCATTCAATGGCTTAAACCTAAATTTTCCGTGAAATTGACAAGATCAGGTCAAATGAAAACTCATTATATGCGAAAACTAATGGAGAATAGAAGTCTCAAGCGATCACTCACAGTAATTTTGAGTTAGAGCAGGACAAGTAGAACTTTTGCAATCTTGTGACACCTTGGTGGGTGCGGTTGTGTGTGTGTGAGGATGTTGTGAGTGCAATGCGAGGATTTTTCGATGAGGTCGAGAGATGAAGAAGAGGGAATTTTGATGTTGTAATTTTCTTGGTTCAAACTCAAGTGGGAATTTGAAGAGTAAAAGAAATCGAGTTTATATAATTTAAGTTAATATTTACCCTAATTATGGCATGGGTCAGGTCAAATTATAGTTACTTAAAACACATGATGACCCATGTAATGATTTGTTACGTGATTAAATGAATCATTTTTTCCTTTCGTGTTATTACTAGAGTTCAACAAACTTTCCTGGGACCTAACAAGTCAAGAAAAGACTCGTGGTGTCACCCAACGAGTCGTGGTCCTTGGACTATTGTAGATACATGACGGATCACTTAATGACTCGTTTGGTCTCCCAATGATTCGTTGAGTAAGTCGTTATCACCCTTCTCCATTTGATTCTTCCTTTTGTCCAGTGTACATGACGGAGGACCTCACGATTCGTTTCTTGAAGAGACGAATCGTTAAGTCAACCGTTGCTCCCCTATTTTCTGCAATTTTCTTCACGATTATATTGAATGAGTCATCAGGTCAAACGAAGACTCGTTCTAAGACATTTTGCACCAGCGCTGAAGTTTTAGATTTTGGTTACAACTTCAAATTTTCCATCTTAATCAGGTCAGGTCAAACGACGTCTCTGTTGTTCTTGACCTATGTGCCGTCTAGCTCGTTCTGCTTCTGCAGCTAGACATTGCTCTTTAGAAACCCTAGCTAACTCACGATCTTTGGCCCAAGCTTGCTCCTCATCCAATATTCTCGCTTGGCTTGGTCCACGGTTTCCTGCTCTTGGATGTTGGCCATTTGTCACTCCCCGAGCCTACACCCTGGACGTAACACGATACTTGAAGCCACAAGTGACCCCAAGTCAACCCTTGGTCTATCATTCACTAGTATTCTGAGTAAACATGCACAACAGAAATTCTAAATAATAACATCAAAGCATTTTAAATAAAATTTAAAGACTGAAAATGGAGAGTTAAAATATCTAAAAAAAAATCTGAAATGAAGTCTAGTCTGAAAGCCATATAACTGAGGAGTTTCTGGGACAAGCCCCTAGCTAACTCTAAGTATAACTAAAATAAAATCTCAACTGAAAGAATGTAAAGCAAGGCCCTTGAATGATGTGGACTCATACTTCGACTGCAGCGAAGGAGGATCTGGATCGCAACGGCTAATGATGTTGAGTTTGGGAACCTACAGCTATATCATGAAATGAAACAACATAAAAGTATATGTCAGTACTTTAAATGTACTGAGTAAGTGAGAGAAACATGAATAACATGACAGAACTAGTAAGTGAACTGATAAGAGATGAAATGACCAACTGAAATGCTGAAAACTAATACAACTGGTGTAGAACTGATATGGTCAAAAATGACCCTGACAGATGGTCATAAACATGTCCTAAGTCTAAGATACTGCACTGAACTGATCTGAATTGAGAAATCTGAGAGTAAACTGGACTAACTAGTGCGAGAGGCTATAACCGACATATAACCACGTGGGCTATTCGTGGAGTCCGATGTACACACCCCATCGGTAGGACCCAATATACCTTGCCAGGGTATAAAGGCATGGACTGTGAAAATCACTGCCAGAGGAAGGCCATGAGGCCAAGTAAATGTAACCTATGGTGGAAACATAGTTTTGGAACCTGGGTGTGCTGGAACCCCGGCCCTTTCGGTGTTAAGTCCTACTCCCACTGGATAATCCTATTACTACTACTACTACTACTACTAACAAGCAGATAGCTCAATACTGGGGCCCAAGATTATACTGACCTAGGGATACTGTCAGAGAGTTCCCTGAGTGTGTTATAGGACCAGATTTGGAAACTGAGTTCTAAAACTGATCAGAGCTGCTTATCTAGAAGCATCGTAACCGTATAAAGAACAAACTAATAACTGAACTGGGTATTAGGGATGGTCAGAACTGTAACTGGAATATCATGACCGCCTAATGGACCAAAAACTGCAATCTGAGTCTGAGTCTAATAATTGAGAGGCACCACTGACACCTCGGGAAAAGACTATAGTCAAACTGATCAGCTGACATTTTTGACTAACACTGAATATTCTAGTACTTTGACTGAAGCTGAACTGACAATTCTGAGAAACTATATAGTATATAGACCTTCTGACTGAATCTAAATAGCATACAGGTAACTGAGTTTTTTAACACATACAAGAATTATAAAAGTCCCTAACTTTGAAAGATGCAATTCTCAAGAATTCAAAGCTTAAGCAAGATTCTAATTTCTGACCTTTTAACAGTTAGGGCCGAATTTCTAAATTGATGGAACAAGCATCATTTTAATTACAAGATGGTGGAAAATAGCTATAATTAACATAGGATAGGATTCTACATGAAATAATCCAAGAACCATAGCAATAATTTCGAATTCACAAACTCAGGGCTATGATTGAAAGTGAACAGAGAGAGAGCTTTGGGGGATGCAAGGGGAGAACAATATCCTTTTTGAATTCCCACATACCTGTAGAGGAAACTCTGGTGAAAATCTCTGAGAAAAACTGAGAGGATTGTCGTTTGCCCTAGTTTCTGTTCTGCGCTTCCAGAGGAACAGTACGCTCTGTTCTAGAGAATGAGAGAGGGAATATGGGGAGAAATCGTTGATTACCCTTTCTAAAACCCCTGAATGAACCCCAAATGACATAGTTTAGGGACTAGGTAGGTGGAATTTTACAAAAGTAACCTTGAGATTTAAATCTGAAATCTGGCCGATAGGAACCAACGGGCTTCAGAAAGGGTTGTTGGTGGAAAATGACGGCTCATTGAATCTGTTCGTGGTTTCTGGGTTCAGAAACTAGGTTCACAAGGGTGACCCACGGTTAGGTACAACGGTCCGTTGGAGGTAAAAATGGGTTGTTGATACCTCCCGTTGGAACCAGTAAGAAAACAAGGCATGGGGGCAACGGGTGATAACAACTCGTTGGTAGAACCAACGGGCCATTGTATCCCCTCGTGGTTCACACTGCTGGGTCCTGGAAGCAGATGAAAGGTGATCACAGTGGCTCGTTGGAGGCTACCACGGGTCTTTGTTCCCTCTGTTGTCTCAGGGAAGGGTCTGATAGACCCTTGAGTTGGAATTCAACGGATGACAGGACGACCCATTGTTAGAATCAATGGGTCATCCTATGACTCGTTGTTTCCCTTTGAAGAAAGGCTGCTTCTAACCACGACCACTTACAACGGTCCGTTGGTTCCACCAACGGTCCGTTGTGTGGGTCGTCTGAGACAGAAAATTTTCTGGTTTCTTGTGGTTTTTCATGCAACGTCTGAATTTGGTCTAGGAAAGTTTCGGGGTGTTACACCATTCTTCTCAAGTTTCTTAACGTCTGCTCAAGTTTTGTGATCAATTGGAACCAGGGGATTTCCTCGGTTCCTAGTATCGGGCATGCACGCACATAAGATCTATTAAAGACAAAAACAATAATAGAGAAATAAAAAGGATATAAGAACCAACAGTAAAGCAAACACAATTACCAAAAACCTTAGCCGTATTCCCCGGCAATGACGCCAAAATTTGATGTCGCCCAAATTACACATCACAATTGAGATATAAAGAGGTCGATGTCAAATATAGAACCCAACTAGAGGTTGAGGTCAATTCCACAGGGAATATGGAAAGAACTTGAGTTAATGCGAATAGCTGTTACTATCGGGTTACTTATTTCCTAAGGGGGGAAGAAATAAAATAATAAACAAAAGCAAAAACTACTCAATGTTTAGATTAATGTTGGTTTGTATTCAGTTAACGAGTTGACTAGGATTTTGTTCCCCAAGACTTCATAACCACAAGGCTTGTACACTAGTGATCTATTCCGGTGTTTGACATGCAATATCAGTAAGTTAGGTTCACCTAAATGGTTGGTCCCCAATCTAGATGATTATCACCACGCAACTTGGTTCGTATATATGTATACTCTTAATTAACCCTTACCTTTAATATCAGATTAGCTATCCCCGGACAAGTTCAGGCTATTAGATGAGGGTTGATAGCTTCAAATCTTCGTTGTTAATCCCTTTTCCCATTCACTACTTCCTTGGTCTAGTAAGTAAGAATAAGGCAAGTCCTAATGTTTACAACCGTCAAGAATCAATTAAAACGAAGGGAAAGACAATACATGCATTAAACCCCATTCAAGAATCACTAAGTGTTTAACCTATATGTGTTAATTCATCTCGATTCTCATAACCCTAGTTATGGGTTTAGCTACTCATGTTTGAATTATTACAATCACAAAATATTGAATAAATGATAGTTGCAACTTACAAATTATCGTAGAAGCAAACCAAGTAATTGAATAAAACACCAAACTTGATGAATAAGTTCCAATGTTGCTTTTAATCCTCAAATTCAAGAACAAAATTGCAAACTTTGTTTCTTGAACCAAGAATAATAGTACAACACTCAACATCTATGTGAAAAGTAGTAATAATAAACTGTTTGTCGAAAATAAACCTAACAGTGTATTTATAATTCCAAGAAAACCTTTTCCTAACTAAAACTGGAAACTAGGTTATCAGTGATCACGGGCTTGGTGACGATTCATTAGGACCTTTGACGAGTCGTGCCTTGCTAAAATCAATCATCCTCAGCAACGAACTCAGTTGTGGCAACGGGTCACCTAATGGCTCGTTGTGCCTGGGCACGAGTCGTTAGGCCCCTCGTGGTCTAACTCCTTCAACTTTCCAGTGTATCTCACGATTGGTTCCAGTGATCTGCCAATGAGTCGTTTAGTCAACTAACGACTCGTTATGTCATCTGTCAACTTCACTGGTTACTTCTTCACTAATACCTCTCCCAGTCTTCACGACTGACTTCACGACTCGTTACCATATGTAACGAGTCATTCTCTAAACCCTTCAGGTACACTGTTTTTCCATCTTCAAAACTCAATAGTTGCCCACGACTTCAGCAATGAGTCGTGCTTAGTGCCAACGACTTATGAAGTGCCTAGCAGTCACCTGTTCAGTTGTTTTAAGCATTAATTTGCCTAGTTCACTTCCAAACCTATTTTCCTACAACATTAAACACAAAACACATCATACTTGTATAAACATACCCGGAATGTGCATAGTTTCTTAGTTTTAAACATCGAAATTGCCGTAAAATCATGACACATCATCGGACGAGTGTAAGAAGAGTTTCCAGGAGCTAAAAACTCGACTCACCACCGCTCCAGTTTTAACCTTTCCATAAGGAACAGATGGGTTGGTTGTTTATTGTGATTCTTCCAGAGTTGGACTTGGTTGCGTTTTGATGCAGCGGGGCAAAGTGATAGCCTACGCCTCCAGACAGCTCAAAGTTCATGAGAAGAATTATCCAACTCATGACTTGGAGTTAGCAGTGGTGGTTTTTGCCCTAAAAATATGGAGGCATTACTTATATGGAGCTCATGTAGATGTATTTACAGATCATAAGAGTCTTCAGTACGTGCTGAGTTAGAAGGATCTAAATCTGCGTCAAAGGAAGTGGTTGGAGTTCCTAAAAGACTACGACATGAGTGTGCTATATCACTCGGGTAAAGCCAATGTGGTGGTTGATGCCCTAAGCAGAGTTTCTATGGGTAGCGTGGCTCATGTAGAAGAAGGCAAAAAGAAGCTGGTGAAGGATATTCATAGGCTAGCCTAGTTAGGGGTGCAACTGGTGGATTCAGCCAAAGATGGGGTGGTAATGCAGAGTGGGTCGGATTCATCCTTGGTAGTTGAAGTTAAGTCTAGACAATATGAAGGTCTAGTTCTACTTAAACTTAAAGAAGCAGTTCTCAGAAAGGAGGTTGAGGCTTTCTCCAAAGGGGGAGATGGTGTGATCTATTACCAGGGAAGGTTGTGTGTACCAGATGTTGGTGTGTTTAAACAGCAGATATTGGCTGAGGCACACAAATCGAGATACTCCATTCTCTTCGATACTATAAAAATATACCGCGATATGCGGGATATTTACTGGTGGAATGGCATGAAAAGAGACATTGCTGAATTTGTAGCCAAGTGGCCGAACTGCCAGCAAGTTAAGGTGGAACACCAGAGACCAAGAGGTATGACTCAAGATATCAGTATACCCATATGGAAGTGGGAAGAAGTAAACATGGACTTCATTACGGGTCTACCTCGGACTCGTCGACAACATGATTCAATCTGGGTGTAGGCCAGATGACTAAGTCAGCATATTTCCTCCCAGTCAAAACCACAAATTTAGCTGAGGACTATGCTAGGATTTATATTCGGGAACTGGTTAGACTTCATGGGGTGCCATTATCCATTATCTCAGACAGAGGTACCCAATTTATCTCACTTCTAGAAGTCTTTTCAGAAAGGACTAGGTACCCAGGTCAAGCTCAGCACAGCCTTTCACCCGCAGACCGATGAATAAGATGAGTGGACCATTCAGACCCTATAAGATATGTTGAGGTCTTGTGTGATCAATTTCAAGGGCAGTTGGGATGAACACTTGCCTCTCATCGAGTTCGCATACAACAATAGCTACCACTCTAGCATTCAGATGGCCCCATTTTTCCCAAGAACAGGCTGCTCGACAAGTGCAGGCTGGTCAACATTGCTCCCACTATCTTTAGGTAGCGAGATGTCTGAACTTTGCACTTGCTCCTCCCATTTCCTATTGGCATCTCTCCCACTATAATAATGTAGTGGTATGTCAATACTTTCTTGTGGAATTTGTTCTTGGGATACATCATTTGTTAATCCATTGTTCAATTGTTGTAAAGCGAGTTTACTTCACGGAACATAGTTTATTAAATAGTCCTCTTCCAAAAACTTGACATTTGTTGTAGTAATGACCTTCTTTTCTTTAGGATAACAAAACAAACCACCTTTCGTCCCTTTTGGATATCCAATGAAGACACATACTTCTATCCTTGATTCCAACTTATCATTTTTTCCCTTTAGAACGTGGGCTGGACAACCCCATACCCGAATGTGTCTTAGATTAGGCTTTCGTCCAGTCCACAATTCTATTGGAGTTAAAGGTACTGATTTGGATGGAACCAAGTTCAATAGGTAGTTTTCCGTGTCTAATGCATATCCCCAAAAAGAAAAAGGCAAATCTAAATAACTCAACATTGATCTTACCATTTCCAAAGAAGTTTTGTTTCATCTTTCTGCCACACCATTTTGTTGTAGTGTTCCTGAAGTAGATAATTGAGATGTAATTCCACAATCTAATAAGTATTTAATGAATTTAGAAGAAAGGTATTCACCACCACGATCAGATCATAATGATTTAATATGTTTATCATGTCGCTTTTCTATTTCTACCTTAAATTCTTTGAACTTGTCAAAGCATTCAAATTTACGGCGTAACAGATAAACATATCTATATTTAGAGTAGTCATCTGTGAAGGTCACAAAATACTCAAACCGCTTCTTGCTTGTGTATTCATAGGACCACATAAATCAGAGTGAATTAATTCTAAATTTTCCTTAGCTCTATTTCCTTTAGAAGGGAAAGGTCTCTTAGTCATTTTTCCTTCTAAACAGAATTCACAGGTTGGTAGTGCCTCCACTTTCAATGAACTCAAAGGTCCATCAGAGACCAACCTTGAAATCCTATTTAGATTTATATGACCTAGATGCAAGTGCCATAAGTAAGTTTGACTCAACTCAGAAACACATTTTCTTTTATTGGGCATATTAATGTTATTTAGTTCCTTTGGTTGCAGCAAATTGGGAGGTGTTTCAAGCTCAAATAGATCATGTACTCTAGCAGCAATATAGATAAAATGTTTGTTAAATTTGATAACAGTAGAATTATTACAAAAATATATATTATAACCAGCATCCATCAATTTTGAAACTGAAAGAAAATTCCCTCTAATAGAAGGTACATAGAAAACATCTTTTAAATCTAAAACTCTAGAACTACTAAAAGAAATACTAATATCTCCTAAAGCTAAAGTTGGTGCTGGTTCGCCATTGGCTTGAAAAATGCAAACTTCATTCTCACACTGCAAAGAAGTGCAAATATGATTAGTGGCTCCGGAATATACAGCCCATAGCATCGTAGAAACAACCGCTAAACAAGTATCAACGACAT
>JACEIK010001552.1:169910-184325 GCA_018107945.1 Datura stramonium | reverse complement strand
TCCAAAACATAGACTTTCACTATAATATAAACACATGTATCCTACTCCAATACAAATACCTTTATAGACATTCACTATAATACAAATATGTTTATAACAGAATAACAATTGACAGAAGAAGAAGCTTCCAGAAAACTTGACACGTGGCAAAAGTTCAAAACAATGGGCTAGAAGTAAGCACAATGTGCTAAATTCCATTTCACCCAACCGGAATAAAGTGCATCTTCTTTTTAAGCAAATAAAATCCTCGTCAGGTCCGCTTCGAAGAAAATAATAAGAGGGATATCCCAATAGCTGCTTCAATTGGTCCGCTTCTTTTCGCCTGAAAATCCAAAACCCTAGGTTTCAACTGCGGCCCGACAACTTTGGATTCCTCTCACTCTCTCCGGATTTTGTAGGATTCCGATCTCTAGTCGGAATTCCATCGGGGAATCGAACTTAAGCTGCATCTTAAGCTTCGCCACTTGGAATGATGGAGTCCGAGGGCTCTCCTTCAGCCGTCCAACCTCGACTTACCACTGACCTTCCGGTAAAGTTCTGATCCCCATTATTGGTTGACTGTTTTTTCAATTGCATTTTAATTGAATTATGAATAAGATTGATGATTCCTTGTTTTGTTGAAATTTGTATTTTGCGCTGAGGTTAGGACTATGAGTGTTGATTTTATTGCTTCTAAGGAGCGAGTGATCAGCTACGTTGTTTTTGTGGGAGATCATTCAAGGATAATGGCTAGCTTGCGAAATTTAGGGGTGTATGGTGCTACATTAATGGGATTTTGCATCTAATTTGAGGCTTTGTCTTTCCGTTGATGATTCATTGACCCAATGCTGTCTGTGTTGGTTGAAAAGAAATATGTTTGGCATCTTCCTCGGCAGACACATTCATAAGTACAACAACCCGAGTCAAATTTAAAGTTAAAATGCGCGTGTGTGTGTGAGAGAGAGAGAAAGAGTGTGTGTCTGTGTAACAAGAGAGAGATTTCATATTTTTTAAAAAGAGAATCCAGACAGATAAACTATTTGACTTTTTGGGACCGGGTTAAAAGGGAGAAGTGAATCCCTAATTAACTAACTGCTTTGGGAAGGAAGTCCCAACTAACATCCGAGGACTAACTATATTTAACTACTTATCCTCATTAGCCTGACTGCTTTGAGTTGCTTCCAATTGCCTTGTAGGATAATCTGGTAAATTACACTGGAGTGCTAGTAGGATTGTGGCTGTTAACTTAGGATTTTCAATGTGCTGGATATAGCCATAAAAGAGATGTGGTTACTCTCATTACTAAGTGCAACGAGCTTCTTGTTCTCTCTCTAGTTGGTCATTCATTTCCATTTGATTTCATAGAGTAGGCTGGCCTATTCCATTTCTCGACTGGCCTTATTTCTATTGGAATGAAAATTTCCTTCAAGTATGGTGTTTAATACTTGACAATATTATTTAAAACAATTGTTTCGTTGCTTTAAGCTATGCAAAGCGAGGATCATAACTTCATAGTTGAAATCATGGACTTCAACAAAATGTAAGCTTCAAACATGATTGGTGAATCGCATAATTTGTAACTTAAATTTTTGTCCTTGGTTAGTGCTGATCCTTTTCTGATACAATCCCTTATCACTGTCAAAAAAAGAAAAAACAAAGTGTAATCTTCAAATAATGACATGCAAGGTGATCACGACTAGAAGTGACTAGTTCTCTAAATCTCAACTTTTAGGAGATCGATTAATATCAGCATTATTGTAATTTGATACTCTAATTAGTTATTTTAATTGCATTTGATTATTTTGGTAATTCATATATATTTGGTAATTATTAATATAATTGTGCGCTTCACCTCAAAAAAGTAGCTTCATATCTTGCTTTTTGCTTCAAGGCCCATTAACGTTGTCGGTTTTTTTGTTCTTTTTGCTTTTAAAAATACTGGTAATTGAGTTGTCATAATGATGGTGTTGGAATAGTTGAGGTGTGAACAAGACACCAACACTACTAGAAATGGCAGTGTTGGAAGTTGGGCGTGCATAGATTCGTGGTCTCTTAGTCTTGGGGTTTTGTATTATTACCACATTTGTTGATAATTAGTGTGTCAAACCATAGTTTTGATTCATACTGTATTTGGTTTTCATAGAGTTATTCTGTCCCCCAGTCTAATTCCACGATTCTAATTCCACGATTGTCTTTCTCATAATTATTTTCTTGTTCTCAATCTTTTCTGCTTATTGCATTGTGCAGTGGCTTGCCTCTTTGACATCGAGGACAGGAAAACTATTTATCTTGATCTTTTTCTTCCATGTTTTCATTTCCTTTGTCACTTTAGTTATATATATATATATATATATATATATTTTTTTTTTTTTTTTTGGGTAAAGTAATTAAAATTATATTAGAAAGGCATCAAGCAGATGCAATTTTTACAGTAAGCATAAACAAAAGCTTTTGGACAGGATCAGAAGCCATAAAGATGAGGAAAAACCTGTAGAAACAGTTAATGAACCTATGCTACCTTGTAGACTCTGCTAAATAAGAGTCTAGGAGCGTACAAAATCCAAAAAGGTATCAACACTCTTTCCCATCAAAACATCTGTTGTTTTATTCTTTCCAAATATACCAAAAGATGGCTGTTGGTATCATATCCTAGGTCCTTTCCATGGATTTGTCAACTCTCTTTTAAATCCAACTTTCAAAAGCATCTTTGATGGAGATAGGCGTGACTCAATTGAGACCAAACAATGAGAAAAAGATGTGCCAAATAGCAGCAGTGACTGGACAGTGCAAAAAGAGATGATTCACAGTCTCATTGGTCTGATGACATAGTTTGCATATGTTGGTAAGTATTATGCCTCTTATTTTGAGATTATCCTGGGTAAGGCATGCGCCTTTTAGAGCTCTCCAGGTGAAACAACAGACTTTTAATGGCTGTCTGGTCCTCCAAACATGCTTCCAAGGCCATAATTCAAGCATCCCATTCTCACGCAGCTCATCTTGTAATATTCTTTCACTATGTAGTCCACTATCTTTGAACTACCTCATAAGAGTCTGTCAGGGTCGTCAGTTAAGTTATGTTTTTCCAGAGTACCTAAAAGCCGTATGAGGTCATTAATCTCCCACTCCTGGAGGTTCCTTACGAAAATAGGTCTCCAAAGATTGTCTTTCATGTATTAGGCAATGAAGGCATCTCTATCGTTTGCTATTTGATAGAGTCTTGCATAGGCATTTTTCAAAGTATTTTCTCGTAACCACAAGTCTTCCCGAAATTTGATGTTGAGGCCATTGCCTGCCTTGAAAGAGGATTTTTGTAAGAAACCCTCTTGAAGGCTGTTGATGTGTTTCCAGACTCCCACAGTATGTGGTTCTCTATTACATTTTGATCTCCAATGATTTTGTGCACCAAATTTGGCTAATATGATGTCTTTCTAGTAGCTAGTCTAGGTTGAACATATCTTCATAACCATTTCATTATCAATCCTTTATTGTGTAATTTCAAATCCTTGATCCCCAAACCTCCTAGGAACTTGGGAAGAATCACTTCTTGCCATTTAACCAGAGAGAATTTATAAGTTATGAGTTTGACTGTTGCCTTCCCAAAGGAACTTCCTTCTTAAGCTGTCTATCCACTTTGTAATTGAGATAGTTTATTTGTTGGTTGTCTGCTCCACAACGTATCAATGTATCATCTGCACATAGTATATGAGATACGATGATAGAGGTGTTGGGGGTTTTGCTCACATTGAAATCCTGAATCCGCTTTTTGCTCTTTCTAGCACCTGAGTAAGCTCCTCCATAGATGGAATAAACAAGAAAGAGTAAAGTGGATCTCCCTGTCTAAGATCCCTTTGGGGTGAGAAGAAATTGACTGGACTTCTGTTCACTAGGAATAAATATTTTACAGTTGAAATGTAGAAGAATATCCACCTTATCCCAAAGCCCATATTCTTTAAAAGTTCAATTAGACAGGTCAGTTAAATTGATCAAAAACCTTCTCTTTTGATATGGTATAGATCAAAATGGAACACCAAAAGAATTAACTGCAGAGCCATATGAGGTGAGAAATTCTCAAGTACAGTTCTAAGGGAAGGATTGAACTACCTATTTTGGCCAGGGAGGACAGGCTATTCAACAGTGAGATTCTGAAATTACAGAGGCTTGGTTCAATCAAGCTGCTGAGTATTGGAAATTTGATATGTCCAGTTAAATTGATCAGCAACCTTCTCTATATCCAACTTACACAGAATACCATTTTCTTCACTTTTTAGCTTCTAGTCAAGCACTGCATTAGCAATCAGTGAGGCATCAGTGATTTGCCTATTCCTTATGAAAGCACTTTGTTACCTTGAAACCAACTTGTTCACCACTTCTTTAGTCTTTCAGCTAATATTTTGGCCACCAGCTTGGACGCATCGCCTATCAGGCTTATAGGCCTGAAATTCCTGAGTTCTACTGCACCTTTCTTCTTTGATATGAGAGCAATGAATGAGGTATTGCAGGATATCACCACCTGACAGTTTTGGTGGAAATAGTTGAAAGCTCTAATTATGTTTGCTTTGATAAAGCTCCATGCTTTTTGAAAGAAAGCCATAGTGAATCTATGACAACCCCGGACCTTGTCTGGATTACCGGTTTTTGCGGCTGAAAGAATTTCAAGCTCACTAAAAGGAGATTCCAGTTGCATCATTTCCTTATAGTTGAGGATAGTAACGTTCCCAAAGTCCACTGAGGGTCTCCAAGGTTCTGCTTCATTGTATAGGTTTCGGTAATAGTTTAGGATGCCTTCTTTAGTCAGTTCCTTATTATCAGTGACATTTTCCCCTATGTTTAGCTTGTCAATGTAAGAGTTGGACATTCTTTGGAAGAACTTTGAGTTGTTGTCCTCCTCTTTCAGCCATAGAGCCTTAGACTTCTGTCTCCAAGAGATCTCCTTTGCAATTGCATTAGGTTAATAGCGTTGAGCTTTTCCCTGCTGTGTGGGTTCTGAGTTCTGCAACTTGTTCTAGAAAATCCATCTGCTCTAGAGCCTTGCCCCTTTTGGTTCTCCATTCTGCGATACACTTCTTTGTTCTATTTGCTAATATCCCTTTTCAGGTTCTTGAGTTTTTGAGTGACTATAAAATCAGGGGTGCCCCTGACTAACTATGTTTCCAACCATTCTTTCACCATATCTAGAATAACCCTGGGAGAGCAACCACATATTCTCAAATTTGAAATAAGAAGGGGATGCATATAATTGGCTTATGATTTGAGAAGACTCTGGGCAAGTCAATTTGTCTTATGGAGTTGAACATCTCTCTCCATTCAAAGGAGAGAAGAAACCTGTCAATTCTTGAGGCTTGGAGCAAATCCCCTTCTTGACCAGGTGTATTGAGCTCCTTAAAGTGGAGGTCTATTGATTCCAGATCAAGAATGATGTCTGAAAAACCTCTCATAGCCCTGGACCTAGTGTTGCAGTTTAGCCTTTCCACGAATATACAGACATGGAATTCTTCCTCCTATCACCCATAGATCAGAACAAAGGCCCCTTGCTGTTGCTAGTTCATACCAAAAGTTAATTTTTTCAGGATTTGTGTGTGGGCCATATACCCTTGTAAACACCCATTTGAAGTTTTCAGTAAGATTCCCAAATTTGCAAGATAGGGAGAAAGCACCAACCTGAGAATCAACGTAGTTCTATAGTTTCTTGTCCCACATGATCAAAATGCTCTCTTTAGTGCCAGTTGCTTTTAGTTCTGCATAAAATCCGTCTATTCCCTCAAATTTGCCTCATCAAAGATGTGCTCCATTCACCAATTTTATTTTCATGTAAGCATATAATGTTCGCCTTCCATTTATGAGTAAATGATTTCAGCGTGCTTCTTTTAATCTTTTGTTTAAACCCTGCACGTTCCAGCAGAGTGCTCTTACTTTCCTCCACTGTCTTCTTGAAGGGACCATTCCAATTTTTTAAATACTGTATTTGATCTTCCATTTCCTTTGATCCCCAGCTTTTTGTTTCTGGTCTTGTGTTTGTAGTTTTCTCCTCTCCTCTCCTCCATTCGCAGGATGATGTCTAAACTTTCGTGTTCAAAACCTGAGACATTCACCCCTAATGCTTTGCATGCCTCATTATTGTCATCTTTGACCATTTTTACGTTTCCACTACTGCATGTGTGTCAATTCTGTGCCTGCTAATTGTGGCTCCCTCGTGCCATGTGAGAGAAAGAGAACTTTTGAGAGGCCGAGATGACCAGCCTGACTCTGATTCACTTACAAGTTGGGGTCGGGATTATGAGGAGTTGTGGACCTGCTTAGGGCCTTCGAGTTAATGATGTTCTAAGCTTCATCGGCTGCTTCCATGTGTTAGCTTGATGCTTTATCTGTTTTTTCCTTGGTGCCCCTTTGAATAGTATCCATTATTTAAGCCCATTGTAGCATGCCCATTATGAGCATTCCTTATCCCTCCGTTATAAGCTTTTTGAGATGGCTCATTGGAAATAGATGTCCCTGGCTTAGTTTCTCTCCCAGCAGCAGGTTGCATGAGTCTCATATGTTCCTTTAGTGCGATCTGACACCCTGTTGTTGCCCCTTTTATCTGGTTCTTTACATTGGCCAGCATTTAAAGGTTTTGACTTAGTTTCCATCACTGTCTATAGGTCGTAGATCTAGTCCTCCAGTTTGAAATTCAAACACGTCGGAATCTTCCTCCCTGAATTTTTGACGCAAATATGAGCCCATAGTAAATGGGTTCTGTGTTTAGCATCTTCATCTACTCCTATAAAGCCGCCGTTTTGCTCTCCGATGCGATTGAATGTTTCCAATGTCCAAACATTCAGCGGAACTATGAAAACCTTCATCTAGATGTTTCCTGTCGTAGAGTTTTGAGTGTTGGTCTCTGGGGACCACCAAGAGAGGGAGAGGCATCTTCCACTCCAGAACCAGTCACTCACCTTAACTGTCACTGGTTCTTGCCTAGATGGAAGCTCAAAGAGGAATCTGTTGTGATCCATGGGTATTACTTTGAAACCGGCTGTGACCCTCCATCTGGACTGAAACCGAGTAAATCCTTATCTGGGCTATGATGGAATGGGTCATTGAAGGTACCAATAAGGTTTCGATGCAGAGGGTAGGATTCGTCATTCATGGGCATATTGTTTGTCACCAGCCAGCTTCCAATATTTGCAGCATCATGGAAGGACTTGATCAGAGGAGCTGGAGATCGGATTGGAACTGGGTTGAATGTTCTTTGCTTCCCCAGAAAAAGCAGAATCTTCTCAACTATGTCTTTCCAACAGCTGTTAGAGGTTATCTCTGGGCCTTGCCAGACTTCTATGCACATGTATTTGCCGTGAATGTTGAAGTTCTGATAGACTCTGTATACATATTTTGTTGCTGCTTTCTCTCCCATTTTTTGTATAAGTTGCCAGACCCTTTTGATGCTTATATATCTTCGGGCCTTGCCAGACTTCTATGCTCATGTATTTGCCGTGAATGTTGAAGTTCTGATAGACTCTGTATAGATATTGTTGCTGCTTTCTCCCCCATCTTTTGTATAAGTTGCCAGACCCTTTTGATGCTTGTATTAGGGTCTCACAAACCCATTTGAGGTTTTGTATGTCTAGGTTAACTTTGGTTGTAAATCTTCTGACTCGCTCTGTTAATGAGAACCATCTGTACTGAATGTCTTCTATGCCTTTTAGTTTGAAAGATTTTTCCCCTGCTCTGAAAAATAAATTTTCTCCCATCACGGAGACTGGTGTACATCCGGCTGTAAGCTCCTCAGATCCAAAAGTTTTTTTTGGGCCATGCCTTGGGTATTGTTCCTGGGAGCATTTTTTGAGCTTTAGATATTATAGTTATATTTCCTTTTGTGACTTGTCATGTCAATAAATGCTATACTCCTTTGGACAGATTGATGCACCTGAAGGAACAACTGTAGAAACTGATGAAGTATTATCAGTTATTAAATCTTTGAAGAAAGTATTTGCTTCTAAGCGTGCTGATTATGTACAGGTGTGTTTTCTGAATTGTTAGTTTTCTCCCACTTTCCCCAAATATTTGGTTGTGTATTTCGATTAAAGTACTTTCAGAAGGTATAAACAACCAATGGATCTGTATTGTCTCCTTCCAGAGAAAGGCAGAAGAGAATGCACAAAAGTTGTATGATGTGACGAAAAATCTTTTTAAGTTGACAACAGAGAGAAGAAATCTTATAGTTCATGGTGCGGATATTAGCATTGATCTTCTATCTAAGAGACAGCAGGATGCAATTGATATGCAAAATGGGATTGATTCCATAAATGGGGATAGTGATAGCAATAGTTCCGAAGACCATGGATATGCTTCTTTTGAAATTCTTCTAGGATCTAGCATTGCCGTCAAGAATGCTGTATGTCCCATTAAACTTCCTGAAGTGGAAAGACTACCTCGATATACTACATGGATATTTTTGGATAGGTATGTTAATGCTTTGATGGACGGACAAGTCATGTGGTCTTCAAGTTTGATTTTTGCCTCTTCTTTTCCTTATCTACCCATTTTTAGCTTGCTTCCTATATAAAATTTGAGGTTCTTTCATCACTTCCAGTATGGTATGCTGTTGAACCTCATAAATCATAAATGTCTAACCATATATTTCTTGATCATCTTCAACTTGCAATTTATCAATTATCTTCCTTATGAATTACTTTTCAGGTGTTGCATCTGATCATACAAGGGATGTATTGACTGCAATATTGAATCACCTGTCCCCATCCTTTACAGATGTTTTGTTCTTAACATTTTGTATTTTATCACCGTAGGATTTTAATACCATCTGCTTGTAGACTTCCTTCTGTATAATTTGCACTACGGGATTTCATTTGATGCCTGTTCTCAGAAGGATGTCAGGACCAACTTGATTTGTATGCCAATGCCATTTAAGTTGTTTTTTATTAAATGGTTTCCTTGGCGGGAATAAATTTGATGATGTCACCTTGTTTTACATATTAGTTTCACTACGTTTAGCTGATGGGCTATTGAGTCCGTCTCAATGAGCCTCCCTCTTTTCATAGCTGCTTTCTTCTGTCCAATGAGGGGGGAAGTCTTCGGTTTTTTGTGTTATCCTTTGATTTTAAGATTCCAATGACATTGTGAATCATGATTCTAGTACTTGTAACAATTCAAGATTTTATCATTCTTGTTGAAGATTATTTTTCTTCTATCATTTTTTTTATTTAATGTATCCCTCCTCCCCACTTCCCCCCTTATTGTGTGGAAGACTCACGCTCACACTTATATCACTTGGCTATGAGCCTTGGTGATTGTTAGTTTTCTTGCTATTTGAAACTGTTCTGATCCTACTTTGACTGGTGCAGAAATCAGAGGATGACCGAGGATAAATCAGTGGTTGGTCGTAGAAGAATTTATTATGATCAGAATAGCGGAGAAGCTCTAATTTGCAGTGATAGCGAGGAAGAGTTACTTGAAGAAAAAGAAGAAAAAATGGAGTTTGTAGAGTCCGAAGATGTTATGCTGTGGTATACTTAAGCTACATGAAGTACTGGATTAAATTGTGCCTCCCTATGTTTTTGTTTTTTCTACTGTAGTAGAATCATCAATCAGAACGTTCTTTCCACATGAAACAATGGTGTCATGTTTCTTATAGCAATAATTTTTTCGCCATTGGTAGGAAATAAGCACATCACCTCATGACAATCAGATTAATTATTTCCTGGGGTCTAGCACCATATTTAGATAGAGAATATGCCCTACTAGCACCCAAGGGTGTGGCCTAATAGACAATGGACCATGAGTCTCAGGTTCAAATCTGAACAGAGACAAAAATATTAGGTGATTTCTTCCCATCTATCCCAGTCTTTGGTGGATAGAGTTACTTGATACTTGTTGCTGTTGGGAGGTGGCAGGTATCTTGTGGGACTACTCGAGGTGCGCGAAAGTTGGCCCAGACACCACGGTTATCAAAATAAATAAATATGCCTTACTAGATATGTTATGGTAGTCTTAAATGCATGTACATTATTTGCTATTCTTGTCTCTCTTTAGTAGTAGTGTTACCTATTATTCACTTAGACCAATGAGCTCACTACTATTTTTCAGATTTTACACTGTCCTAACTGTAATATAGATCATTGTTCAGTTGATGTCAAATACGGATATCTTCTGTTTTAGCCTTTCCTCTTAACTGTTGTGCCATCCATCCATCTTCATGATCAATTTATTAAAAAAAGCAGTTTCTTAGAAACTGAATTTCTTTCACAAAGATCCCCTTTGAAACTCATTTCAGGAGATTTCAATATTGAGATATGAAATATGTTTCAATCTTTAAATTTCTAGTATGTAGCATGTCATACAGAAAGGGTTCACATGGTATTGAGTTGGAGCATGGCTTATAAGATTTGCACTGTGGTCTGCTACTTCTTGCTGGATTATTTGCTGAATGTTTTTTTTTAAAATTCCGATAAAGTAGAACTTTTTCTGGCACTTCGTATAATGTTCTATCAATTCGAATATGTGGATAAGATGATGTATCATTGTTTACTTATTTGCAGTTCAACTATCCAACAAGTTGGCTTGTCTGACAGAGTGTTAGATTTACTAGGGCAGTGCTTGTCTAGAAAACCTAGAGAAGTCCAGGTACACACTTGTTTTAGAGAGTAATTACACTTTGTTTTTAAGCTCTCAATCTCGAATAAAACTGGTCACAGTGCGAACTGTGGTCCAACTGGTTCCCATTTGTTTTTTGCTTTATTTAGAGAGATAAATCACCATCAAATATCTATCTTATACAGGCAAGATATGAAGAACTTGTTAAGGACGAAAATGCATGCTCCTCCATGAATGAGAACATCCATGGGTCTCTAAATTTATTTCTTGACAAGGGTCTTGATGCTGCTCTAGATACTTTTGACATCCTATTCTGTCGTCGATGCCTTGTATGTATCTATCTGTTGTTTAACTATTGGATGGTTTTCTGCTTCATACTTTTCCTTCCTGAATATAATGATTCTCTTTCTTTTTTCTTGTTTTTTCTCACTTGCAGGTTTTTGATTGTAAATCACATGGATGTTCGCAGGATCTGATTTTCACGGTATGTGAATGGCCATTTAACCAGTGTGTTAGTATCTCAGAATTTTGTGCATTAGAAATTGATTCTTGTAGTGTTTTTTACCCCTTATGTTAATAAGGCTGGGAAACAATTGCCATGGTACTCTCCCGACGTGGATAAGGACTCTCCAGACGTGGATAAGGAGCCCTGTTGTCCAAATTGTTATCGCCTGGTATCTGTGTCCTCTTCTTTTATGCAATTTCTGACATCAATTTGGCCCTGACCTGAATCTTTTTCGTTATAAAAAACATCATTTCTTAGTAGGGATATGTACTTGTTCTTTTCTCCTGTTGTGGCAATAGTACCTACTAACCTTGTGAGTTCTTTTACTCATTTCAGGCTATCAAGAAGGAAAGCAAAGCTGGATTGACCCCCCCACAGTTTGCTAATCATGTAGAAAACCCTGTCCGGCCATCTGAAATAAATGGTGATAAACCTTGGAGATCACTTGAAAAGGCGCTCTTTGAAAAAGGCTTGGAGATGTTTGGTAGGAGCAGGTCAGTTAACTTCAGATCACTCTCTGCAATAAAATCTACTGTTGTTCTTGTCAGTTCTTTTGACTTGTGTAAACCTTGTTTATCAACACTGGCTTATTTGTATTATCTTCTTAAATCATTCACTTGAGTACTGCCTAACTTTTGTCTATAATGAAATTGTTCTGCTGGATTTTTTTATCAAATTCATGCTAGCTTTCAATAAGCAAACTAGAACTTGCAAAATTTTCCTCAAGTGTTCCCCCTATTTAAGTTGGAAATGGCAAGCGGACTTTCTTTTTTGATGATTGTGTCCATTCAATTCCTGTTTTACTTGTCAATGCTCCTCCTAGACGAATGAAAATGTTAGACTTGTATTTTTTTTACAGCTGGGTTTCTTACCTGACTTGAGCACCTTATTTGTCATACAGCTGTATGATTGCTCGAAATTTGATGAATGGTCTGAGAACTTGCTGGGAGGTGTTCCAGTATATGGAAAATTCTGAGAATGAGCTATCACAAGTAGGCGGTGATGTGAATGGAAAGCTTGATTGCTCCTTGAAGGGTGATGCCCATACAATCATGGTCAGTATATTGACTTTGTTAATCAGCATGTTGCTTTGCATTCTTGTTGAACAATAGTAGTATTATTCTTTCCCCCGCATAGGTTGATGCTGTTTTGAAATCAATTTCAGGGTGATCAACCAAGCAAAATATTTAAATTTTTACATAGAAGAGGTAGAGCTCGCCGCCTAAAATGCTCGGATAAATTGGTTGGATATCGTGCGCATAGGAAGCGGATCTCTGGGAGGAAAGATCTGAATCGTCAATATAATCCATGCAGTTGTGAAGCACCTTGCGGGAAAGAGTGTCCTTGTATCGTAAATAGGACCTGCTGTGAAAAATACTGTGGGTAAGGCAACATTCCCCTCTACAAAATCCTGTGAGATAATAGTGAGATAATAATGTGGGACCTTGACTATAAATTATCCTTGTGAAATCCACAGCGCTAAACCATTTTATTGCCTCCTTGGTGGTTTGCCTTTTTCTTTTTCTGTCTTTTAAACATCTCTTCAAGTCCTTTTTGCGAACTGATTTGAAATTCTTTACCGAGTTGAGGGTCTATCAAAAACATCTTCTCTTTCTTTGTGAGGTAGAGGTAAGGTCTGTGTACACTTTACTTTTCCTGGCCGCCTGTGAGATTACACTGTGTTGTTGTAGACATCTCTTTAATCACAAATTTGTGCCTATATTTATTAGTTTTTCTTCTATGCTTTGTCTTTCTTATATTCTAGATGCCCAAAGAGTTGCAAGAATCGATTTCGTGGCTGTGTTTGTATGAAAGATGATTGTAGAAGCATGCAATGCGCTTGCTTTTCTGTAGATAGGGAATGCGATCCTGATGTTTGCCGAAATTGTTGGATCAGGTGAGCTCCCTGTTGCGCTATGGATATATTGTCTGTTTTTCTCTACTTCCTGAAAGTTGGTGATATAAGCTTGCAATGTCGAACAAGAAGTATTTCTAGTGCCCATGAGAATATGTGCCTTCGGATTCCCCGTCTTTGGTGTACCTTGTTGTTATTGGTTGCTAATTTACCATATATCTAGTGTTTTTGAGATCTTTTATTGTCCCTCCATTCTGTCAGCCTTCTTTATCTAACTAAAGCTTAAACTAAGATTCAGTTTGCATGTGCCATCTAACACACCAAAGGGTTTGTTTGGTTCATGCACTAGTTATGTAAGGATTGTAATGTATGAATTATTATGTGTTGAATAATTATGACTGGTTTGATATACGGTGCACGATTATGAAGTGTGACTGCTATGTTGTGGATAGTAATGTGAGATTATTAGCTGAGATAAGGGTTGTTATGTAATGATTATCTATTTAAGGGTATTTTTGTTGATAGATTATCTTATTAATGTATTTTTTATATGCATAGTCTTATTCGAAAAAACTATACAACTACGCCTCAATTCATACCAAGTTGCGGTTGACAGCATGAATCCTTACCAACCATGCTGGTTCTCTCTTAGACTGTTCACACCCGATATAAAATAGTACAATAGATTCTTGTAGAGTTTATTACGGAAAATCAAATGCCAAATTGGTTATGCAGAAGTTTATATTTAATTTTCAAAGGTTACATTAGTAATCATAATCTTACCCCTAAGGTAGGAGTAAGTTCTGTGTACGTCTTACCCTCCCCAAACTCCACTTTTGAGATTATATTTGGTATCTATTTAAGTGTACATACTAACAGGTTTACTATAGCAACCATATAGTAAGACATGCTTCATATATAGCCATCCAGCAAAGGCAGCTCACTTCAGGGGGCAATTTTGTCTTCCAATGAGTTTTCATGACCAGTTGTCAATCAACATTTTGTTGGAACACAAGTGTGCAAATCCCCCCTTCACTGTGAAATCTCCGTCAATAGAATCATCCCACTGCAGCCTGTCCTTGGTCTGAGGATTGACAGTAATCCCTGCTAGCTTAGCAAGTATGGCTAGTAGCTCATTCATCTCCCAGTCTTGGATGTTTCTTCTGAGTTGCAGGTCCCATGAGTTATGCTGCCAATTTTGCGCTACATTAGAGTCTTGATTGTTTGCTAGCCCATAATAATTGGGAATTCATCTCTTAGAGTCCTTGGCCCCAACCATAAATCCTTCCATAATTGGGAATATCAAATGAGCTGTAATTTTTTTAATATATTTTAAAAATATTTTAAAAGTTATAAATAGTGTGTGTTCGGTAGGAAGGAAAATGTTTTCCATGGAAAATATTTTCTAGGAAAATAAGTTCTTTTTTTAACTTTTTTTTTTGTGTTCGATATGCAAGTAAAAAATATTATTCTAAAATCATTTATGTAT